>CM076575.1:1668187231-1668390552 GCA_034641835.2 Pinus albicaulis | reverse complement strand
CAGGTTGAATTACATGGTAAAGTGTTCTCATATAAGTTAAATGCATGGGTTTGTTGTAAGGTTCATAATAAATCGAACGGGGTCGTTATATATGTCCATATATTATAATTGATATGCAAGTCACCAAAGGAGTGCTACATATGATGGTTAGCATATAGTAGTACGCTATGGGCCTGAGTGCTTTTACATGAAGTCGGGGTTTGATACCTATTGCAATTTTAATATGTTACATGGCTAAGGCTATACTGGGAGAGGAAGCATTAATCAAACTATGGAACCTGAGAGGTTATATATATATATATATATATATATATAGATATATATATATATATATATAGATATATATATATATATATATATATATATTAGTGCTAGGCTTAAGTCTAAGTCCAAGACTTAATATAATTTTGACGGAAGATAGTGTGTGTGTAGGGTGGGACCCCCTACATAAAATTCCGAGAATCATAACCCAAACTGGAGGATACATAAACATTATTCTGAGAACCTTAACCCAAGCTGGAGGATACATAAACATTATTCCGAGAACCTTAATCCAAGCTGGAGGATACATAAAGACTGAAGCGAAAAAGTAATGGCGGAAAATATATATGTGGCGCTTTTTTTATATATATGTAACACTTTATAAACAAGGGACAGTATATATATATATATATATATATATATATATATATATATATATATATATATATATATATATATCTGTGTGTGTGTGTGTGTGAAGTGCTCTATTGTTTGGGCCTAATACAAATGAAGTCCTATGAGGTGGGACCCTCACAAATCACATAAGAGAAAATTATGGCAGTGGAACGTGTTGACAAAAGTTCCGATTGAATCAGTGGACCCAATTCACTTATAAACGATGAGACTTATATCTGTTTGAATTATGACTTAAAGCATATCAGAGCGATTCATCGCATTGGAGGTGAAAGAGTATCGACCA
This sequence comes from Pinus albicaulis, assembly GCA_034641835.2. Lineage (NCBI taxonomy): Eukaryota > Viridiplantae > Streptophyta > Pinopsida > Pinales > Pinaceae > Pinus > Pinus albicaulis. The sequence goes on along the minus strand of CM076575.1, from coordinate 1,668,389,591 downwards.
AATTGAAAATTTCGATTGCTATTGAGCGATTGGATGATAGCCATCGGATTCACCGAGGGATGGATAGTGGATATGATTCGATTGACTCTATGGTGGACCTTTGCTAATCGCATCGGCAGAAATCTAAGGACCAAACCACAGGAGCATTGTGAATGTTGCGATTTCGATTGAAATAAATGAGCGGAGTATAGCTAACATGTGGGGTCCATGCAAAAGATAAGACTAATACAGGTTTGCTCCAAGTTTATTAAACCAAGACAAAGAGGAAAGGAAAGCACAACGACATACATATATATATGTGTGTGTGTGTGTGTGTTAAATGATACATACATATTTCCATATGTGAACATTAAATCATCGCATGAGAGAAGGAGTAGAGCATCAGAACATATAAATGGAAGTTGCGATTTCGATTAATCACAATCGGAAGTATTCGAGAGGCGACACATTGCATCGGAGAATAGAGAAAGTTCGGCGAGTGGGTCCGTAAGGGCATTTTATGTATTAAAATGATCTTTTACCATTAGATTGCCGAAAGTTACTTAAGTTATATAACACGGCAGTGCATATGTTAAAAATGCCTTATTATTATTATGCCGAGAATTGAATTGTATCATATAAAAAGTGCAGTTACATACATGCAGGAGTTACGCAACAGCAATGAACAGAAAGGCTACAGAGAAGAAAAAGACAAATACACAGTGATCCAAGACGCTGAATGAGTTGAGCTAGAGTTCTCATTGTAATTAAATGTAAATTTCTTAATTGGTTTATATTGTTTGTGATGCATTAGCAAGTCTCTGGAATAAAACAAAAATCCCACTGGAATATTAAAATTTGTACATACAGTTATATTTTTCTGAGTGAGCTGGAGAAGAAATGAGAAGGCAGAGGGCTAAGAGGTATGTCTATCCATTTCAAATTCCCTAAGGAATACAAATAGTCATAAGGAAATATCTATAAATGATATAACCTTCATATGCATATAAAGGTTAGATAGTGAGATATAGAGAATGCAGAGCATGAAAAATTGAGGCAGAGAAGATAAGGAAGAGAGGAGCAAAAAGAGATGCTACAGAATAGAGCTGATATCTGAGGTAAATCAACAAATATTTTCTTTTGATTGAATGAGGATGTTGGAGCTTCCCTCTCAAGTTGAAGCTTGATAGATGTCAGTTGTAGCTGACTGAGGTTGGAGCCTCCTATAGGTTGGTGCCTATATAAAATGAGTGGTGAGAGGGAGTTGGAGCTTGCCTTTGCATCACAACAATAATAAGATGTGGTTTTCTCCCTTTATGGGTTTCCACTTATATCTGTTGTCTCTATGTGTGTTGCCTATGTGTTGATATGATCTACCCAATCTGCTTAATATTTGTTTCTCTCATAATAAGTTTGGTGTCACATTAATTTAATACTTGCTGCAACATATTGAGACTGTTCACATATTAAATTTGGTTATAAAATTAAGTTGTAAATAAGCTTGATGAAAAGTATAAAAAGCTTATGTATGTTTTAAACTAATTCACCCCCCCCCCCCTTAAGTTTAACTAAGGATTCAACAAATAGTGACTTGGTTGTATCTAGAAAAATAGTTAATAAAGGAAAAAGCATGGAAACTAGCAAAATTGTCAATAGTCTGGTCAATAAAAGGTGTCAAATAATTATCTTTTAGAAAAGCGAGATTCAAATTGCGGTAATTGCTGCATACATGGATGGTTCCCTTCTTCTTATTAATTTGGACTACACTAGACACCCATTCTATTAAAGGAACAGGGTAAATGAAATTGGCTTTGAGTAACTTTTCAATTTCAGCCTAGATGGAAGGTGACTTACGAGGGTGGATTGGTCTATATCTTTGCCGAATCGGTCTAGCTACAACTGGGGAAATTTTTAGGGCTGAAATTTCACTAATTGACTATATTTTGGACATTTTCGGAGAAAAATATTCGGTCATGTGGTTAAAAATTAACCTATTTTTTACAAATATATGATTAAATGGATGATATTCATGAAAATTTAACCAATTTTATAGTAAATTAATTTTTTTCAATTGAGTTTTTGATTAAGCTCTATATTTATGAATTTTCAAATTAGAATAGTTTCTCATGATACTATGCATAGGCATAATATTTGAATCCTTAAAAAATAATTTTCACGCCAACATATGTTTGGATCTCATGCTCGACAATAGAAGTGTCTGTATTAGGAATTTCCTCATAAGACAAAGAAAAAACATTGCTAAACTCTTTGAAGAGGTAGGTGAAACTAGAAATATCCATGGTAGTGCAATTTCCTCCAATCTATATGTTTTCGTCGACATATTTCTTGATTAATATATCGATACGCAAGGTTTTAGATGTTTTTCCTATGTTCCCTTCCACACCAATCTCATGAATGGTTGTAAAAGGGTAAGGTACAATATCATGTCGATCAATAGACAATATTTGTAAAGGATAAGTTCCTAATTTGGTTTGAAGAGAGTCTAAGGCACGATAATGAAACTCATCCTAAGGTGGCTTGTCTAAAGACATGACTTCCATGATATCATTTTCAGAAGGAACTACATTTTCAAGGAATTCAACAGTTGGATTTGCGATCGGAGAGTTGGTGGTACAATTGGTCTGAACCAAGGAAGATGGAGACTCATATGCCATCTCGATAGCTAGATAAGATGGCTTGACAGGTGATAGGGGCATTTGGTCTACAAGATGATCAATGGTACAAGGGGTAGGGAGGATCCAAGGATTGGTAGGGCCATCAGAAATAGTCAAGACAAATGAAATGATCAGAGGAACCTTAGGTGCTGGAAGAGGGAAACACCCAAAAAGAATGGAGGCCTTCAAAAAAGAAGTACCAATGTTGACAAATGTGTTAGGAGAGCCACACTCTAGAGTAACATTGTTGGCAAGTTGAAAATCATGTGTATAGAAGAAAATTTTACACAAAGTGAAAATATTTCCTTGATGAGGAAATTAATAGCCCAGAAGATTGATGAGATGATGGCTCATATTTTGTAAATCCAAAAAGAATATTTTTGTCAAGTGAATGATATAAAAATTCAATATCAACATATGCAGTTTTCCCCCCAAGAGAGGTAGTGAAGCTAGCTAGATCCTTTAGGGGTGAAGGTGTGGTCGTCAAAATATTTCAAGGAATTCGACGAATGGGATAAAGTGGTAAAACCCAAGGTAAACCCACAAGAAGTATCCATCACACAAGTTGATGCACCTTGATTAATGTTGGTGCATTGGATGACTTTTCCCTTCACTTGAGCCTGCACATGGAATGAAATTTCATGGGAAAGGCGAGTTGTACTTTTCTCCGTGTCAAATACAACTAGATTGGAATACTGAGTGTCAACTCCACCTATGACTGAAATAAACACCTTTTGTTGGACAAGACAACTCTATAGTACTTAGAGAGATAACATGGCACAAGGCGCTTGCACAATATCTTGTATAATAATTTAGTTTTGTGTATTGCAAGAAGATGGATCATGCATAGTACAATTAAGTGTCATAATAGAGACTCATACTAGTAAAACTAGTAGGAAAACATATCAATGAAAAGAATTCAAAGCTGACTACACCAAACAAGATCAAAGATTCAAGATCTAGGAGGTATAAACAAATCCAAGAATCAAGTCGATCCCAAGTGGAGTCGTCAATTCCGCTATATGGATTTTAGCTTAGTTAGAGAAACTAGAAAACCCTCTCAAGTTTTCCCATAACCTAAAGGAGAAATATCAAGGGACCTATTGTGGTAAAGGTAGATGTACTCAACAAAGTGAGTGTTATATAGAAATTGACAAAGAAGAGGAAAAATATATTCCTTTTGTCCTTACACACAATTCTGTTAATTTTTATTATTGTTATATGTTGTTTCAATTATTTCATCCCAGTTCAACTATTTGTTAATAAATGCATCCAATTATTAACAATGATTCCAATCATAAGCATGAATGCAAGATAGATAAATATATGCAATGACAAAGGAGACAATAGAACAACCATAAGAAACACCGGATTGGTCAATGACCAAGCAAAAATCAACTATGGTGAAAACCATTTGAAATATTATTCTTTCTAGATTGTCATAAAATGTTTTAGCAAAGAGTATAATGATCCCAATAGATAAAATTATAGCAGAGATTTACCCAATACAATAAAGAGACACACTTCCTAAATTAATATTCAGCAAAGAGAAACCATCCAACCATTAGGAAATTATAGTCAACTGTGGTCAAATATGAAAACCTAGCTCAGGACCCTTGTTGCACTCATCAAGATATTATGGGAGTGACCATAACTTCTAGTTCAATCCCTATGACATTGTATGCAAGTGGCTAGTCACTGCTAAGAGAATTTTAAGCAAGAAAATGGGGATAAGTTAACCCAATTTCTTTTCAAACCCTTAGTCTGAACCTTCAAGTGTTTTTGTGTGAGAATATGCCCTCCTAGTCACATTGAGGAACACTACAAGCATTTTACTGTGGAAAATTTATTCTTGATCTTCCTTCAAACTCAAGTTTCTCCCTTCAAGTTGTTATGCATGTGACTTTAGCCTCTAACTCTCACTAAGGGACAATGTGTGTGTGGGACTATGGTAAAAAATTCCCATTGTCGTGCATGTGACAAGGAAACAAAAACCCTAGATATATGCAAGCCTTGGACCTGTATTTTCAAATCCTAGTGTGAAATTCCTCTACCAGACCTATGTGAATGAAGAAAATAGAAGAGAAGAGATTTCTTGATGAAAATGTGTGTACAAATGAGATTTAGGTCTCTTCTATTTATAGGTTTACATGAGGGTCCACTTGATGTTGAGGCTAACTTGAACTTTTGTACATGTATCTAGGGCTGGCCTAATCCAATGTAAATATGAGGAGTTCATAAATTAAAAATCCAACTTCTTTTTATCCAAATGAGGCTATATTTAGGTCGATTTTATTCCTCTCAAAAATAGGAATTTATTGCAATCATCATCTCTTCCATATGAGTGGTCCAAGATGCAATTTTTACCCTAGTTTAAAAAATTAACACTCCCTCTCAACTAAGAAGAATTCTACCTACCAATATATGTTTGTCGATCATCACATCATTCTGTCATGCTTTGACCATCTATTCTCAACTCTATCTTCTGAAAAAATAAAGAATATAAAAGAAGAAAAATCAAAGTTCATTATATTCCACCCATACCAAGAAATAATATATCTAATCATATAAAAGAGCACATGTCGAGCCCTGTAATCTCGTCGAGGAGTTCATTCTCAACATGAAATCATAAAGGGGAGAAAGTATCAGTCCAATCCTATTGCCTATTGATATTCCCATTGATGACTCTAAGTAGTGATGTGGTAGAACACCTGAATCATAATTTTCTTGGGTTGTACACCCCAATTACACTCTCAACCCATTCGCAAAATAGGGACTAGTATTCCCAACAAGATTTACATGTGGGTATGATTCCAATTCAGGTATACTCTTCATAGAACAAGTAGGGGAGAAACATCTCCAACACTATGTAAATAAGGGAGAAGAATCTAAACCTTTTGGGTAAAAAATAAGAGTGATCCACTATTTTCAACAGATCCCCTATTGTACAGGGATCCCTCAATCTCAGGAGCCCTCTATCTCATTTCATCACCCTGGGAGCTCAATAGGGTGGGAAGTGTTGGCTCAGTGTTCTCGATCAGTACTGCCCCTTATCCGGAGGGGTTACATCCATAAGTACAAGCTTCTATTTTAAGACCAACAAATTTCATTTTTGAAGTGACTTGGTGAGAATATCTGAAATCTTATCATATGTTGATATGTGATCGAGTTTAATAGCTCCTCTCTGCACCATCTCTCGAATAAAGTGATATAGAATCTCTATATGCTTGGAATTGTCATGAAACATGGGATTCTCTTCTAGATAGATCCCACTCCTGTTTTCGCAATATGTCACTGCAGTATCTAGGACCTTCTCAAATGGATATCCAAATATCTTCCTCAACCAAACTGCTTTGAAACTAGCCATGATAGCAACAATATACTCTTCTTCTGCAATGCTCAATGCTACAGAATTTTGTTTCCTTCTCATCCAGGATATCATGGCAGATCCAAGACGAAAACAACATCTAGATGTGCTCTTCCTTTCAACATAATTTCCATCCCATTCAACATTGGTGTATCGAAAAATTCAAACATCTCCAGTAGAATATATCAGACTAAGCATGGTCGTCCCATGAAAATATCTCAATATGTGTTTGGAAGAAATCTAATGTGCATGGAGGGGATAAATATTGAATGGAATCAATGTTTTCACTTCATAGCATATGTATGGATGGGTGTTTACAAGGAACATTAGAGACTTGATAAATTATCTACAATTGGATGAATTTTCCAAATCGAGTCATGTAGGTTCTCAACATAACTTATTGAAGTTTGTTTTGATCGGTGTAGCCATGGATTTGCATAATGTCATTCCAAATATTTCCAAGAGCTTCATAACATATTTTCCTTGTGGAAGGAAAATATCATCAGGCCTTTTTCACACCTCAAGTTCTAGAAAGTAGTGAATAATTCCAAGGTCCTTCATCTCAAATTCAGAGGCTCACTACCTATTAAGAATGGATCGTAAACATATAAAACCAAAATCAACATACCTTGGACTAACTTGAAGTAGAGGTTGGGGTCAAAATTGATTCTGTAAATAAATGAAAATGTGTGCATGCCAAGTTCAGGGAGCTTGCTTCAAACCATACAAGTCCTTCTTCAATCTACAAACATGTGATGAAGCACCCTGATCTGAACATGTACAACAACATGTGTAGTTTCTCCCCAAAGCAACGTTGGCACATTTTGATCAAAGAGCATGGCACGGGTAGCTTATAATATAGAATTATTCTTTCTTTATGTTAATCCATTATGTTCGAGTGTATATGACACAATTTTTTCCTTCTTGGTCCCTTCTTTCTTGCAAAATTCTATGAACTCATTTGACATGCATTAGCCTCCATTTTCGAACCTAAGTACTTTCATTCTCTTCCCTGTTTGATTTTTAATCAAATATTTGAATTCCTTGAACATTTCAAAGGCTTTATCCTTTCAGTTTAAGTAGTATATCCATGTATTTATTGAGAAGTCATCAATGAAGGTCATGTAGTATAGATTACCACTAATAGGATGCGCAAGAATCGTTCCACATATATCAGAATGCATGAGATGAAGGATGTCATTTTTCCTGTTCTCACTAGAGGGGAATGGTCCCCTTTTTTTCTTTCCACTCACAGAATATAGATAAACTTCATCATGATGGGATTGAACATAAGGAATATCTGACAAAAAATTCTTAAGTTTCTAAAGAGCATCATAATGTAAATAAAGCCAATCTGCAGTGCCACAACTTTGTCAAATGATTTGTATTATGAACAGATGCTATAAACGACCTTCTAGTGACTCTATAGATTCCTTCAAACCTTGATCCTAATATAAATTCAGATCTCATTGGTGAACCAACAGAATAAGTTAAAATGTTTCCTTTGATGAATACAACCCTCATACATTTATCTTCCAATGAAGATATAGATACCAAATTATTCATTAATCCTGACACGTTCATAAAATAATGCAGGAGAAATGATTCCCCAGAATTCAATTGAAATTAGACAGACCCAAAAACTTTCATGAGATGAGTGGAGTAATCTCCAAGAATGATCTTAAGCTTAGTATCCCTCTCTACTAGATTATAGAGTAGTTCCTTGTATCTAGAGAAATTATGAGTGTCCCCACTATCAACCAACCATCCCACGAATCCGGTGGAGAAGAAATAGTAAGGGCATAAATAAGAAAGTATTCAGATTTATTTACAACATTAATTTCATACCTAGGAGCTCTTGACTTCTTTTAAGGAGGATTATCATCTTCATGGTCACTTGAGGTAACTCTTCTTATTCTTTCATATCTTCTATTTTGTTATTTCTTCGATCGTATTTTATTTTTTGACTATTGTTGATTCTAGTGTTGTACCATGGCCCTTTTATAATCTTGGGACAATCTTGTGCATAATGATCTTTCTTGTGGCATTTATAGCATTCAATATGAGATTATGTTCTATCATTCCTCTTTTTTTTTTTTTGTGGAGGAGGCTTTGATGGAATTCCTTTCCCTTTATCCTTACTTTTTTCATGTGTGATATATGCATTGGGCTCTCCCTCTTCATGCTTTTAAATGCTTCCTATTGATAATCCTTGATTCTTCTTGAGTAATATTTCCAAAAATTTCATCAAATGAAAGGAGGACATTGATGTTACTTATTTTATTAATGAAGGTTTCCCAAATAGGAGGGAGACCTATAAGAGTCACAAGCACTAGTCTCCTATGAGAAAAATTTTCCCCAACTCTTTGCAATTGATCTCTAAGGCGAGATATCCTCATAATGTAGGATTGTACAACTTCTCCTTTGGTCATCTTGGTTTCTTTTAGTTGATATTTCAAGGTGATGATATCATTCATATTTTTGATTTCATACATGTTTTCTATATTGTCATAAATTTCTTTAGACTTACTTAAATTCAAAATATATGCAAGTAAATGATCTTGTAAACCATTAAATATAATTTTCTTTTCTTTGCACTCACCTTTCTTGTACCTTTTTTTTAGGGAAGTAGAAGAATTTTCTGGAGGCTCAAGCATCCTTCCTTGAATGTATTCCAAAACATCATTGTTGTTAGCTATGGTCTCCAACCTGACTTTCCATGCAACAAATTTTGATGCATCACCAAAATTTTCATGCTCCTGGAAGGTAGAGGAAGACATCTTGACTTTGACTAGAAAGGCTCCTTGATCAGAGGCTTAGTATTTTAACTCAAAAATGAAAGTGCTCAGAATTGAATGAAACCAGAATGAAAACAACCGACCCATTGCAAGGAATCTAGCGTAGCTCTTTTCATTGAAAATCGAGTTCAAATGAAGGAGTTATGGTTTGTTGATTGTTATTCAAAACATGCAATTTTTTATTAAAAAATTGCAGAACAAGTACAGGCTAATGACATGGCATCCCAGTCAGCATTCAGGGAATATTCTTTAGTTTTATTTCAATGGGACTATGCCAAGTTTCACAGCGGGATTCAGCAGTTTGTTTTGTGAAGGTAAAATTTGTCCAATGACCTCCTCTGGTTGAATTTGGGTTTATGATATTATGTGCTAGAAATTTTTATTTTTTTAATTAATTATTTGAGGTTAGATTAATGAATATATTTCATTTGCTATTTCAAACCTTCATATTAATTGAAAATTATGCATATATATTTTATCAACTAAACCTTGGTTCAAAGGGTCCGTAATATATTTCTATGGAGAAATATATATTATGACGTGGGTTGTGTAATGTTACAGTGGTCTATGTAATATTACACATTTCAAAGGTTTTATTATAAGTGCATTTGCATTTTATTTGGAGAGTGTATGTGAAATTAGCACAGAAAAACTAGCATTCAAATTCATATCAAGCTGGTATCAGAGCACAAGGTTGCTAAGGTTAATTGGTTGAAAGTTGCTTGAAGATTTGTGCAAGTTTAATGGTTGGAATTTGTAATTCTGACAAGGTTAAAGTTGCAGAAAGATGAAGGGAAATTGTTGGTTTCAATTCCTAATATTAGGACCAGAATAAGGAGAGTTGAAAGAGCATCATCCTCACCCAAAACTCCACTCATAGCTATAGTTGAAGAACGTCAAGTTTTGTCTCAAGAAGCTAATATTGAAGGTGAAATTTGTACAAGAAGCTGAGTTGATTGAAAAGGTACAAGAATCAGAAGTTGAGCTTGAATCCATAGTCATAGTGTCAAGTGTTGGAGAGACTCAAGGACATTCAGAAGAAAAATATGTCAACAGAGACTTCAAAGACATAAATAGGATGGTTAAAGTTATGTTTGATGTATTTACTGTTGGGATGGCAGGAGAAGGTTCTAAGCCTCCATATGGAGAAGGAAATTCATATGGTAAGAAGAATGAATAGAATATTTCAAAGGGTAGTGGAGGAAATCCATCTCCATCTCCTCCATATTCATCATCCTCATCATCTCCATCTGCATCATCTTCCACTTCCACCACAAAAACCACTCACACTCACTCAAAATCCATAAAAAACTCCATTACTCAAATTGCACATTAAGTTTGAATTGCCCATATGTAATGGCGAGGTAAATGCAGAGAGGCTTAACAATTGGATACATCAACTAGAGGTGTATTGTAGAATTCATAACCTTCATGAAGATGAAGTAAAGATCGAGTTGGCTTCATTAAGGCTAGAAGGAGCTGCACTAGTTTAGTGGGAAGCAAAGAATCAAGAGGAAATGTGAATCGATGGTAAGATATCCATTTCTTGGGTTGAGTTTATTTCTTCCATTAAAATACAATTTTATCCATTAGTCTATATGCAAAAAGCTATTATGATTTGGAAAATTTTTAAGAAACTCAAGGGTCAAACAATTCAATAATATACCCAGGATTTTAGAAAGAGAGATTTTTTGTTAGGAATAAATTTGAATTCCAAAGATACACTCTTGAAATACATTGGGGGTTTACATTCCTATTTGAAACATACTATCCTTATGTTTAACCCAATAAATTTAGATGAAGTTTGTGTACAAGCCACACACTTAGAGGAAAGAGCGAAACAAAACATAGAGGAGAAAAGTGAAAGTGAGGGTAAAGGAAAAGGAAAGTTTTATGGAAGAGGAAAAATAAATAGCTCTGTAAAAAGAGGGAAGGAAAAAATCAAATGAAAAAATTGTTCAAAGACTGGCCATGATGAAGACCATTGTTGGCAACTTCATCCAGAATTGAAACGAAATAGACTGAAAGCCAAAGAGAAGGGGAAAACTATTGCTATAGTTGAACATGACTTAGGGTGAGATTCAGGAGATGGGACAAAAATTATAGCCATGGGTTTGAAAGTTAAACATGTTGCAAGCACTAGTTCTTCAAATTGTTCAAATGATACTCATGATGAAGATACAAGGATATAAATTTTCCATATTAGTGTTTTCTCTAATCATACAAAAATTGATACACTTTTTGATAGTGGGTCACAAGCTCACTTGATTTACAAATAATTGGTTAAGAAACTAGGCCTTGAAACTATTAGAGAACCAAGACCATATCCTTTGGGTTGGATATGCAAGAATGAAAACTTGCAGGTTACAAGGAAGTGATTACTAAGATTCACCATCAACTTAAACTTTCTTGATGAAGTTGAGCTTGATTTGGTGCAGCTTGAGATATCAGGTATTGCATTGGGAAGTCCTTATTTGTATGATAGGAAAAAAATATTTCATCGCCATGAGAACAAGTATTACTTTTTTAAGGATGGTATTGAGTACATAATTAGAGAGGATAAGAAGAAGGCATGTATGTCTCTTGTACATGCAAGTCAAATGAAGAGGATAGTGAATGAAAGTCAGAACTTGACATTTTTGATGATCAAACAAAGAGATGTATTGAATCACACTTTTCAAAAATATGCTTATGCTTGTAATGAGTTTTTTTAGGATGTTAATAGGTTGTCTTTGAAAGAAAGTGAAAAATATGTAAAAAATTTGTAGCAGTCAACATCAGTGTTGAGCAGTGTTGGAAACAAGATGTTGGTGCAAGAGAGTGCGATGGTCAAAGAGAAAGAAACAAAGCAGCTTGGAAAAGAAGGCATGGGTTCCAAAAATTCTGGTTTATGGTTTCCAAAAGCTACATGGAAATGGTGAAGATACTTGGTCAAGAGTCGATGCAAGTACAAAGTGAGATCAACTAAAAATCGCCATGGTGACAATGTGCAAGGTGAGAAAGTTTGTAAGTTTCCTTTGATTGTTGACCAAGGTAAGAACAACACGATTTTTGCAGTAATAGATTTTTGTTCTGCAAATTTAGAAATATTGTAGCATTATGGTGTCAATGACAACAATAGAAGGTCGCAAGAATCAAGGAAAATTTTGACATTTTTCTTCAAAAGCTCCAAATGATGAAATTAGAAAAATTTCAGTGGATAGAGATTGGAAGGGTGAGGGAACAGTACCCTCATCCACATGATAAATAATCATAGGGATTTTGGGGTCCAAAAGGCTTCTAGTGGGGAGGAATGATCATAGGCTCAATATTTTAGCTCAAAAATGAAAGTTCCAAAAAATTAATGAAACTAGAACGACGACGACTGACCCATCACAAGGAATCTAATGCAACTTGTTTCGTTGAAAATGAGTTCGGATGAAGGAGTTATGATCTGTTGATCACCATTTAGAACATGAAATTTTTTATTAAAATATTGCAGAACAAGTACAAGCTGATGAAATGGCATGCCAGTCAACATTCAAGGAATATTCTTCAGTTTTAGTCTAATGGGACTGTGACAAGTGTCATTGCGAGATTCGCCAGTTTGGTTTTTTGAAGGTAAAATTTGTCCAATGACCTCCTAAGGTTGAATTTGGATATATATATATATATATATATATTATTTTATATGGTTTATTTTAAATCATATATTACATTATATATTTCATTTTGTATTTCAAACCTTAATATTAATTGAAAATTATGCATATATTTCTATGGATCAATATATATTATGGCATGGGTTGTGTAATGTTACGGTGTTGTATGTAATATTACACATTACAAATGTTTTATCATAGTGTGTGTATCGAAAATATGTTGGGTTCGACATATGTGTTGGTGAATGCACTATGGTGCTAGTGTATGATATGGAAATTGATTAAGGTTTTCGAATGGTGGTGAAAAAAATAATACAACGGGGATCAAGGTCGGGTTTGAACCCGTGACCTCCCCCCAACCAACTCTATGCCTTACCATTGCGCCACATCTCCGTTCATTGAAAACCAAAGTGACCAACCTGTCTTTAAATGCATATTTCTCCGAAAATGGAAGGAGGGGGTCAGGCTCCTCCATAAGACCAAGCACATGACCATGTCGGAGGGCTCTGACCTTAAAACATGGATAGCACTAAACAAAAAGTTAATCACCATTAATGTGAACTTATCATTTAGTTAATGAGCAGTTAATTTGGCTTTGGAGTTGGCGGCGTCTGCCAAATGTGGCGGAGCTCCAGAATTAGTGGAGTTAGCTGGACAGTTTCCAAATTTGGTGGAGAAAATGTAAGAAAGTTTTCTTTTGCCATAATCGAGGCAATTTTATATCAATTTTTGCTCAATAAGAGTCATTATTGGTACATTTTTATGTTTTGGAGCCATTCAAATACGTTGTAGAGGCAGAGGATAAATTTTACATAGGGTTTTTTTTCCTTGAAGAATTTTTAAACCTAGGGCCACTAAGAGGGAAGGTCGTGCCTAGAGCATCTGGTAACCAAATTGTGTAACTAAATAGTCATTTTTAATATATTTTGACATTTTGAACTCATTGGAATAGGTTCCAAGAGAATTTAATGCATTCCAACAGAAATTTGAGCACAATTGAGCTAATACAGAGGCCTAAGCTATGAATCTGGACCAAGGAGATGTAGCCCAGGAGGGCTGAACTCCTTCATCAAAACTCTGTTTCAATGGACCAGTTGTTATGGTTTGTTGTTATTTGTGTTTTTTCTATTCAGCCATTTAAATTCACACTTTATGATTTCAAATTAACTCATAAAATTCAGTTTTAATTACCTCTTTAACACACATCAACAATAAGGGAACCTACTCATCAAGCATACAATTATTAAATAAGTTTTATATCTGAAAATGAAATTATCACAACAAAAATAACATTCAAATTCAAATCACTCCTTCCACTTTCCAAGGAATATGGCTTCAGTGCTTGTCTCCTCGTGTTCTTGTCGTTCACCTCAACTCTAATTCCATGTTAAATTTTTCCAATTGTTCTATGTTGTTTCAATTACTTGTTATTATGGAAATAGTTAGTTTCTCTTATGAAAGTATGTGGCGATAAGCTGAAGGGGATAAATTAGACCTCAAATCTACGTCCAAACCTAGTTGCACCCTTGAGTGTCGGTGTGTGTGTCTATATGCTTCTCGTCAGTGGCACCAGAACACTGGCGTACGACTAGCGTAAAGTTCTTCCGGATCTTCCTTCAGCACAGTTTCTCCCTTCGGGTCACTATACGCATGACTTGCCCAGCCTTCTGGTCACACTTGAGACACATGTGCATGAAATTATGGTAAAAAATTCCCGGTGACATGCGTGTGACCCAGTAAAACCTAGATACATGAGCCTCGGACACAGCAGTTTTCCACCTTGTGAAAACTTCCTCCACATAAGACTTGTGTGAACCAAAAGAAAATAGAGAGAAAAATAATGCTTGATGAAAATGTGTGTCCAAATGATCTTGAGCTCTCTTCTATTTATAGGTTTCATGAGGTTCCAATTGATGTTAATTCAGCTTTGAGCTTTTGTACATGTGTATGGGGTCAACTAATCAGTGTAATTATGAAGGGTTCATAAATTAAAATCTAACTTCTTATCGAAAGATGTTATATTTAGGTCAATTCGTCCTCTCGAAAAGAGGAAATTTAATGCAATCATCATATCTTCCATACGAGTTGTACGAGGAGGAATTTTACCCTATTTTAAAAAATTAACAAGTTTCATTGTGTAACATTTAGTGTGATTTGAGAAAGGATCATCAACCAAATCCAAAGAAAATCTTGCTAAAAGATGGGAAAATGTGATATTCACAACATATAAATTCACCAATTTGAAATACTAGCAAGAAAAATAATAGAATTAAATATTATGGTCAATCATTTTTTTGATAGTCACTTTATGGTTGATTGATTCTTTGTTAAGTATTCTAGTATTTTTATTTTTTAAGTGTCATAGTCACTTTGTTCACACATGCTCAATACGGAAACAATTTTGTGAGCACTCTTTTATGCGATCTTGAAGAGAGGAATAGAAAAATTCCATTAAGGAGACGATAACTATGCAATGTTAAACCTATTTTGATAGTGAAGTGTACATATATTACGATCTCTCTTTTAGTCATGATTGTTCTTTTGTTTTGGTGAATTTTTCCTATTGTTTCTTTGCAAACCTTTTCTTTCGCGAGGTGTCACTTTCACGTTTTACAACTACGTTTTTCATTTTTTGACTTTGATAAGTGTCGTTTTCATGATTTATTCTTTTTGCTATACGCTCATGAATTTTTTTCTCATTTTGCAAGTGTCGTGCTGGACTATCCTCTTCATCTTTTAGAATGACAAGCATCACAAAATACACATATGTATTTTTGGTTTGATTCGAGGTAACTTTGGAACTAATAGGTGTTACACGACATTTTCTAGTCACAACAATCCCTCGCATCGCATATTGGAGGGTATTTCCCGTGACTTTGTGGCCGGTGTCATACTCTACAAACAATGCTTTTCATCCTTACGCAAAAATCATTTCTCCTGTTGAAAATTTCCTCGGAAGGCCCCGCAAAACCTGTTTTGGCATTAGCGTGATAGCAGGTTGCCCCTCACGCCAATGTGGAGGTTGTAACACACTAGAGCCCACACCAACGCGCTATCTCTTTGTTGTACCCACACCGGCCTTTTGGGAATGTTTTTTAACAAATTAGAGGTGGAAGTTTCCCTTTAACCACCTTAGGGATGAGTCATAGGAAATGGATTGTCGATGGGCCACGAATCTCCCCTCTTTCGTCTTGGTTTCCTCATCCCATGGAACCTCTCCTTGAAGATAGGTCTCCCTTCCCATGATTATGGGGATCCTAACCTCTCCTCTTCCTCTATATAAATAAGGCCTTCTCTCTTTATGAAAACTAGGCACAGACATATAGCCAAGAAGCCCAGACTTGGAGAAGAGATACTATAGGCCCGAGTAATCATGAGAAGGTGAAGACGAAGAATTCACAGTAGAGATAACTCCATACGAATTCTGATGAGCTTTTATTGAGGCAGCAGCTCGCGGAACCCTGCGGAGGAGACCACAAAGTTGAAGCATGGTTGTACTCTTAGTATTTTCAACGTATACTTGACTGTAGCCTTTGGTTCATCATTTATGTTATGTTTGTACGATGTAATTGATTTAGTCTTCTTCGAATTACTAATAATAGTTACGAATGCGAAATAGTATATTGTGTATCGTCTTTGTTTCCTATGTATGTGTAGGTGTCCAAGGTGTGAGAATGAGCGGATCGTGATCTGTCAAACTAGGAGTGAGAAGTAGCCACTTGACGACAACGGCGCGGCATATACGATGAGATTGTCTATCGAATCTCCATCCATTTTTTAACTGAATTGATTTCATAATGTGTCTTGTTTGTGGCTAGACCCACTCTAGGGCTAGTGGGATTGCCTCTTGTCCACGGAGGATTTACTCATAACAAATTGGCAACTCCACGGGATTATTAAAGGGTTTGTATTTCTCCATTACGTCTTATTCTTGGTATTTTCTTGCTTAGCTTTCCTTTTCTAGTTTTTTTCTTGAGTCCTAAATTTTGTTCAGCCCCGAGAGGATCGGCTGCGACCTGCATTTTTTCCCAAAAATATTTTAATAAGGTTGGCTTGATTGGCACGGTTTTCCGGGTTTGACGGTCGTGCCCAGCACACTGGGTTCATCCTTACGCCATCCCCAGTACGGCATGGTTACGACGGAAAATGGCGCCATTTCCTGTGGGTGCTAGGGTTTTCCATGTTTTGGAATTTTTGGTCGGTTCTTGTGTCTTTGGGTGTTTTCTTGAATTGATTTGAGTGCATTGGGATTATTTTTTACTATGAGCGGCCTCCTTCCTTGATTTGTTTGTCCATTTCTTTTTAGCATCATGGCCTTAGGGTTTTCTAGTGCTTTGGTATCTTGAGCCTCCTTGTGGGAGTTTGGGTATTTTTGTTTCGCGATCATATTTCATTGTTGCTTGATTCCATTCAGCTCCCTAGATCTGTTGAATGATTTCATTTGGTGGAATGAGTCTTGAGTGAGTCTTGCCTCTTTCATTAGAGTTTTCTTCTTGTCACTCAAGCATAGATTACACTACTTGTATGGGTCTATTTCCATCTTTCTTTGATTTGAGAGATTGCAACATTGGTTTGGATCCTTGTTTTGTTTGATTTTTTGAGTTGATTGGTGTTTCGTTTTGAATCTCGCATTCATCCTCGAACTAGTGTGGAATTTTTTCATGTTATTTAGTGCATTTCTTTCTCTATTACATTGAAAAATAAAAATGAAAATAGTGTGCTTGCATTCTTGTTTGCATTGTGGAATTGGAAAATCTTTCACCTGTATAGCATTGGGCATTATAGGAAAGATTTATCATTTTTCATTAACAGCTTTCATTAGGTATTGTAGTGGATGTTTTCGCATGTTCTTATTGTTTGATATCACTTGAAAACCTCTAACTTTCTTGTAGATAGCTCTTCATTGAACGAAATGGTATTTTATGGCATGTAGCTTGCATGTAGGGATTGTGAGATCCAACATTCGGTAGGACCTTGGAATTGAAACATAAAGACAAGATCCAACACGCAGAATTTATTCAATTAACCTAAGGCAACATTGAAACTTAATGAAACATTTAGTGGTATAATTTAGAGACGTGTTACGGCATCTTTAAACCTAGTATTTTGTCGCTCACCATCCTAGCTTCGGAAAGCACTAGTACGAGTTGTACTCCGTATCGTCGAGTATATAAGGGAGACCCATCTAGGTTGCAATCCTTTTGTCAGGCCAGGAAGCAGATCTGCCACCTTGTAATCGTGATACATGGAACACAACATTCCGGAGACTACTGCATGTACGTCAAGTCCTTGGTTGATTCTTCTTTCATTTTTTATAACCAAGACTATGAGTTCACGGGAACACAAGTGCCTGCCACCTAGATTACAGTCTGTTTTAGTCTTTGCACTCCATAAATTTGAAAATATCATCGAGCACTTGTCCTTTGCGCTACGCTTAAAGGCGAAAAGACTAGAGTCATCTTTAATTATTTCTTGACTCTTAAAACATGAAACAACAATTTTAGTTTCAATGTGGTAAAACAAATTACCTACGATTACACCAAGTAAAGTTTGATTATGGCCTGTATTTTTTGCCTTCGTTTTGATCCGAAGTCTTCTTTTGGGTCTTTCCCGCACACGGTGTGCTGGGGTCACGATTAGCGGAGACCATCGGTTTCATCTGTTTGGCCGGTCATTCCTTGGATGATTCATCTAAAACCTCTCGAGACCTCTAGGTACGCCGAGCTTCAATGGCCTGTCATCTTGTCGGAGCACCCCTTTGGAGAACTGATTTGAATTCCAGTGGCCTCTTTCAAATGCTTGGTTTGGGTTTTGGGGTCGGGAAAATTTTTCCCCTCTCACATTGAGATTGCCATTTTTTGGCTACTATCATACCTCTAGCCCCTATAGTCTTCTCCTAGATCTCACGGTGGACTCTAGACATGGACTCATACGGTCCTAATGAAGTGAGGTATTCGATTTCTAATGAAGAATACTGACTTTTCACTGAAAAGAAGCCGTCCTTCAAGAGCACCACTTAATCTTCACCATTAGTGTCACTTCCGGTAGAATATAGGTTTTTGGGTCGATTATGGCCGATATTTCCTCCCATGGCGGCATCAACCCCGCTTCGAGGGGTCCTGTCCTTCAATCATTAGATGTGCTGTGACACACTTGTCTCATCGACTTTTTGTTACATCTGTCCCAACTAGGCCTACGCTTGCGTGCATTTGCATCGGCCTTAGGTTGTCCTTCTTAGTCATTAGGAGTTTCAACTTCGGTAGAGACATCAATTTCCATGGCAATCACGATGGCACTTTACGTTTGAGGAGTATCGGTAGGACATTCGGCCAACGAGCTCCTAGACTTATGATTAACGGATCCTTATCGGTCTTATTTTTCCCATTATGGTGTGGATGAGTACTGATTTATTCACTTCGTTTCGGTATGACAAGCAACGGCAAACTATCTGCATACGGAGCTTTTATCGTTCATTTCCGGTTTTAGACCTACCTTGCACATGCAACCCTCTAGCAAAGGACTTGCTTTCGGGACGTAACCTTCGATTCAAAAATGGTATTCTTATGACCTGAGGATGACCCTTACGGGGGGAAAACCTTTGATGCGGGGGAAGGGTATGCGTATGACCCACAAGGGCAACCCTTGAAAGGGACAACACCGATCCGGAAAAATTTTTACGGCCGCAAGAATGTGCCCACAATCCTCAAGGTCAACCTTTACAAACCCGACCTATGAGTCAGCAGGCAGCCTCAAGCACCAGTGCAGGCCAGCGAGTATGTCAACCGAGACACTGTCGGTCATCGGGGCGGTCCATCATCTCAACCTTTGGTGCAGCCTCAACGACCATATCACGCCGATTGTTCCAAACGTTGCACGGCCATGACCATCTTGTGGTCCTGCTCGAGGTCAATGCGGTTGCTCGAGCTGTGGCCACGCGACCATCCTTGGCTTTGCTCCCACATGGGAAACTTTGCCGCTGTCGATTCGGGTCAACACCCTGCTCGGTTGGGCCAACACCGCACGGCCCGTTCACTGCTCGGCCAACTTTGTTCTACTCTTACACCCAACTTATCCGGCTCGACGGAGCCCTACTGTGATGTCTCGTTTGACCCCAAGGGCGGCTATTACCCTCAAGGTCAATATCGAGCAGGTATACAACTTGCCTCAAGGTCTGCCTATAACCCTCAACCACTAGGCTATACTTATACTCCGCCAAAATCGCTTATCTTGCTCAATCGGTACCCTCGTATACCCGAATCGGTATCTGTGCACAATAGTATCCTTTGGTCACCAAATAACATATCAGCACGAATTATCTGACTTATACCCCTTATGGTCGAATCCTTCGGGACGGAAGATCGACGAACGATTATACTCAACTGGATGAATGTGGAGTGCGGGTCCTTATCGAGGACTTGCCTACGGCTTTTAACATGCAATTACCTTTCCTCGCCACATTGGAGTTACCGGAATGGCAAGAGTTGACAAATAGTCCCATTCTTCTTAATCCTTTTTGGCCTCCCGGTTCCAACGAAGGTTCTGGTGATTGTCCAAAGTTTGGGGGCAAGTCTGGAAAGACCCCAAACACCGCTGTCAACGACTGTTGCAGTTCTTCCGTTGCTTGGGTGGATATTTCTGTTCGACTCGGTCTTTTCCGCCGCACTCTCCTTGAAGCTACGCTGATAGTGTCAATAAGGCACACCTGTTGATATCTTTCAAGATTTCAACACTCTTGCTATGGAATTGCGGCTGTTCCAATTTCCGGTTCATTATGAAGCCATGACACATCTCCTAACATCCTTGAAACGGAGGTGGAGCTACCCATATCTCAAACCACATTCATGAATGTAGATGGCGTCATCGCTTTGATCCAAGTTCGAAATTACGTCAACTTCCTACTCATTGGTTCACTACCTCTTTTATCAATCAGATTGTGAAAGATATTTCCATGAGGGCATGTGTAGCAGGAACAAGCCATTGTCGTACCCCGGTACCTTGATTTGTGATGTACTCTCAATAGAGATGCACATATGACATCTTGACCAAGGCTCGGCAGGCACGGGACCTATAAAGAAACGGCTACCCCATGCAATGGGTAAATTATTGGTTTCGTGTATTATGATTAAAGTCTTCCAATAGGCAGAAATAAGGCTATTTCCAATAATTTTTTCTATAAGGCTACCCGGATTGGTAAAACACTTGGAGGTCCAACATTCAGATAATCACTGGACAAGAATTTCAAGGGAAAAAATAAAGAAAAACAGGGCCAAAGCCAACGCCCAGACGAGAATCGTCTAAACCTCGTGGTGATGATGGTTCATAGTGAAAGCGTGTCCACCTTGGTTGTGATGAGAACCACACTAAGAAGTTGTCCTAGATGATCCAAAGGTTGATCTTCTCAAAGGTGCTAAGGAGACTCAACGATCCTTAAGGAACCTTTTCACATCTCGAGAAAACCTAGATAGGTGAGAAGCCTGCGCCATCTGCATCGTTTTGGCTCTCGGGTATTCATGATGAGCGTACACCCATCTCCATCGCTACTCGGTCGAAGGATTATAACGGATCATGCTGGGCTGTAGGGAAAGAGGTCATTTATGGCCCTCCTCCCCCACCACCTTTGCTCCTCTTGAGATTGAAAGACCCGAGTGTTGAACCCATTGTGCCGTGACACCTTTAAAGGTGTTCTCGAAAATATTCTTATAATCCTAATGCCTACGTTGCTCGGCATTAAATTATTGTTAAGGACTTAGCACGGGCACCATCTGTGATGTCGCGTTAGAATTTATTTAGAGTTGTTGATCGATGAAAATATTTATTATTTGTGATCAACGGGATTGATCCACCGGTGATTCTAGCTTCTTCTCTTTCAACTTAGAGAATTTCTGATCCCAACCACTTTTAAATTGCACTTGTCATACAAATCGACATTAACGGTCTCCAACATCCATGAAATTTGTAGTGGACGAAGGTGCATCTACTTGTGTCATGTCATCTTGCTTCCTAGAGAGCTATTGGCTCTCAGCCCTAACTTCGTCACCCAATGCCCTTGAGGCATTCGATGGAAGGGGAATCGAAACCCTTGGGTGTTCTCGCTAGCTTGCGATCATGCTACAAGGAAAGACGGTCCAACGTTGAGAGTGGAAGCTATTGATGCCAAACTCAATTACAATCTTCTGCCCAGTTCTAGTTGGACCCACGCTATGATGTGCATTATTTGTCCACCTTCTTTCGATTTTCAGCAGTTTCTACCCACAAGGGAAAAATCATTCTTTGTCGATCAATTGTCATTCTTTACCTCATGTTTGAGAAAAGCGTACCATATGTGGACCCGATTCACTTCTCCCAGGCGGTGTAGGACGGTCTTTTTCCGAGTCACTCTCTCATGGTATCTTTCCCCTTACGCCACCAAATACCGTTCAAGTTAATATGGTCTCTTGGTCGGATGACCCATGGATCATCCCTTTACTGAACCGGAGTTAATTCATTTGGGGATTCGATGTTGATCAATTGAAATCAATTATTAGCAGGCTTATGCTTCACATCTAATTCTCCCCCTCACAGAAGGTGCTCCTTTAAGTATGTCTCTTAACGTGTATTTTCAATCCCCACGCGCTCGGTGATGCGGATTTGCTGATCCTGAAAAGTTTTCCATACGATGAGGCTATCATGGAAACCATGTCTCTCAAAGATCTACCATGGAGTGATGGGCATCATCGTTTCTCATTTATGCAGTCTCGGGAGCAGTATCTAACTATTTTGAGCATTTTTCATCTCAAGTTCCTTCTCGCCACTCAACGCCTATTTTTGACTCATGAAGTCTTCGTTTAAGGTAAGCTTGGGTAACATTACTCAAGCGATGCCTATCAAAATTTCCGTTAAGCGAGATTGTGAGAACATCCATGTGGGAGTCACTTTCTCTTCCAAGGAAGTTCAAGTGTACACTAGCCTCTTTCACGAGTTTTGTGATGTTTTCGCCTAGTCTTATGGAAGAGACACTGGAATTGACCCCATTATTGTGGTGCACGAGATTCCCACCTAGGGTAAGCATTTGTGACATCTTTGTCCGACATCTATGAAAATACGCCGCTATCAAAGATGAGTTGAAAAACTTCTTAAAGCGAGTTTCTTCTCTTGATTCCTCGACGAGTGGGTTTCTAACATTGTTCGGTGGAAAAGAAGTAGGGGAGAAATTCATGTACGTATTTGGTTATCGCAATATAAATGGAACATCTTTGAGATAATTATCCCACCCCTTTCATCGATCAAATCATTTAAAATTGTGTGGGGGAGTGAAATATTTTCCCTTATGGACGGTTTTTACCGCTATAATAAAAACAACATACTTCCATCTTGCTCAGCTTACAAGACCTCTTTTATGCGATAAACGGGAATGTTTGTGTATAATAAATCCCTTTCAGCTTGAAGAATACTATGAGGGCTACGTTCCGGCACGCGATGTCTTATGCCTTTCATGATATTCGGCATATTGTTCAGCCATGCACAGATGCTTACGAAGGCTCATTCGGCGGTGCGAAAATACCACGGATCATCTCCCACTAGATATTTCTTCATTGTAGATGCTACAACATTTGGCTCAATAAGCTGGGCCATCTTATACGTCGACTCTTAGGTAGAATTTTGGGGTTTATTGTATCTAAAGACGAGAATCCGCCTTGACCCTCTTAAGGTTGAGGCTATTTTTAATCTCCCCTCCCCCATCCTCATTACACCGGCTTCGGGGGTCTCAAGGGAAAAGAAAATTTCTTACGTCGTTTCTCCCCGAACTACATCGAAGTAGCCAAAGTTTTTACATGGCTTTTCGAGTGATCGTCCCTTTCCATTGGGACGAGATTGCTCGACGATCTTTTGATAGGCTTAAGATGTTTCTTGTCAATGCTCCTCTATTACGTCTTCCAAATTATGTGTTGATTTCACCCTCTATCTAAGTACCATACTGCCAGTCGATCACCATATTTTTGGTTTCAAGATGATGATGACGGTAATGAGCACGTCATTTACTACTTGTCTTGGAACCTTCTCGACTTTGAAACACGTTATGCACATGTTGATAAGTCAATGCGCAGCCCTACGATCCATGTTTGTCTAGCATTTTCATCATTATATCCTTTTACGCACGATTCTGGTGATTTATGATTGTAATCCCATGACCTATATTTTTGTCTCGATAATTCTTTGGGGGAAAATACACAAAGTGGATCGTTATCCTTTAAGAGTTTGATTTGGAGTTTTCTATAGCAAATCGAAGAAATCATTTTGTTTCTTTGATTTAATTTGTTCTTTCCACCGCCAACTCTACTCCTTCTTCTAACTTGAGGATTATATTAGGACGAAACTATTTTCTTGATTAGCACCCTCAATTCATGGTACGGTGGTATCTCGTGCACCTCCAAGCTTCTAATTTCAGGTCGAGTTAACGAAGGATGCCCGGCAT
Source organism: Pinus albicaulis (assembly GCA_034641835.2). NCBI lineage: Eukaryota > Viridiplantae > Streptophyta > Pinopsida > Pinales > Pinaceae > Pinus > Pinus albicaulis. The sequence continues at coordinate 1,668,365,679 of CM076575.1, read as the reverse complement.
GTGTCGGCATCGGTGTAACCTTATCACTTTGTTGGGGAGATACATATCGTATTTAGGTTGATTCTGTACTCCTTTGATGCGACCCTCGGGGAAAGGCCCAGAGAAAATTTTAAAATAGCACTTGCAGTCACGCTTGTGGTGGCCACATGTCTAGTTATGGCACCGCACCAGATATCCTTTGTGTTGTCTTCTAGCCATCATTTTAAAGATTTCATTGTTGTATTGTGAAAATTCACGTACGTGCTAGATATATCAACAAGATGCGTGCAACACTGTTCCTTTACACCTTGTCATTATACGTTGGTCCCTTTTTCCAAATGGGGCATCGATTTTATGATGTAACCCTTTTTCGGTACAGGGGGCATGTACATGTTATCGTCGCCATCGATTGTTTTGCAAAATGGGCCGAAGAAATGCCTACGGTGGTATGGATGGTAAGACGGCGACGCAATTCATATTCAATCATGTTGTTATATTTTGGTGTCCTCAAGCCATTGCAATCCTTTGGTTCTCATTTTCGGGATTATATGATCGCCAGTGGCAATACTAAGTTGGGTCTGCAACGTCACGATAACTCGACGCCTTATTATCTGTTGACGGGAAAATTTGTCAGGCCAACGGTGGGGGATCTCCCGATGCAGAAAGTCCAATTAGACCTTGAACCATTTAGATAGGGATCCCATCCAGGGTGTGCGTCCATTTATCGCCCAGGTCACCTTCCCATTTGGTCTCAAAGAACTTGATTTGAACTGCGGACACACACTTATTCACATGATACATAATACATGGATGATGCATTAAACACGTATATAGCACTATGTGTAGCAAGACAATAAACAAAGCATATACAACGGAAAATTGTCGTTAACAGCATCTTTGGGGTTATGCTTGTGAGGTATTCGAACCACAAAAGAAATAGTTCTTTATGGTGAGATGCCCCTTTAACCCTGAGGTAAAACGAAATGCTAATAAACAAGGTCATTAACATTCATAAAAGAGCAATGAAAAATTGAGCATCATTAACACAAGCACGGATAGCCATGATGCATAAGCCAAATCCATTAAAGGAGTGGACTTCATTAATCGAAAAGATATTTGGAGAACTGAAATACACATAGTGTTCGCACATCAAAACACATCATATCCATAGGGAGTTTTAACGGTATACATTCATATGCCTGAGTGTTATTTTTTCGATTTGTGTGTATATCTCTTGAGTCTCGAAAATAAAAAGTCCTTTACATTTCTCTCTCGGAGGGTTTTATAGATCAAAATTTCCCTTTGGGCTCACGACTCTCTCGCACCTTTCATTGCAGTTGAGTTGCCACCGTAGTGGGAGAAGGTGCATTTGCGACACGGATAGTGAGCGCGACTTGCGACCTGTGACCTACGCCTTTGAGTCATGAAGATGGGCGCACAATGAAGAGATCATGAACATTAATTTGCTTTCTTTGAGGAAGTCACCTTGGTCTTCAGTACATATGGGAGAGACTAAGAGGGACCTCTTTTGTGATACATGCCTCCGGAGCATTCGGGATTAGAGTTTCCTTATTTTGTGAGATCTGGTTGTAAGGAAAGGAGGCAAGCTTGGTGTAAATCCATGCGCGCGATAAGGGCGAGCCCGGATTTTCTTTTGATGCGAGCTCGGGGCGGAAACCTGCTTGACTTTCTTGATGGGCTACGAAAGTATTTGGATTTTCTTGATCTGCTTGCTCCCGAGTCTTACTTTCGTCAGTGCCCCTAGCAAAAGGAATGTGGTGAAGAGTGTGCATCGAGTCGATGCCGCTGATAAGGTGGTCGTATGAAGACATTACTTTGTCCAAATCCTTGGATAGCTTGTCCTTGGACTGCATCTTCATACGGATTTGGACTTTGGCATCCTATGTATGAATCCAATCCTTCTTAGGCAAATGCTCAGGAGCCTGAGGGTATCGCACTGTCCAGTCCATCATTTTATCTAAGGCAGCAGAGGCTTCCTTGAGCTACTCGTGCATCTGCTTAGTTTCTGCTCGTTCTCTTACCAATGGGGCGACTGTTTGTTTAATGGTGAAAATTTCCCCATACACCTGCCTCATGGTCGCCTCTAATACATCGCACTACTTTAGAACGGCAAGTGGAACTTCATTGACCAGGGGATTCTTGTTTCGAAGTTGTTGAACCTCTTCGTTCAATGCCGACCTCTCCTGTTCCACTTTCTTCTCCCGCTGCTCTGCTGCTCGTAGTCTATTTTGTAAACAAATGATTTCTCTACTCATTTTGGTTACATTTTCTTCCGTGGCCATAGCGAAAGCCGTGCCTGCCGATGCTATCATCACGGTATTAGTCCTAGTATCAAGGACTATGTCTTTTCCAGTTGCAACTGTGGATGCGATGGAAGGACTTTGTGCCAGGGACCTTCTCTTCTCTTGCTGGATTTTAAAGGAGAATTGATCGAATGTGAGCCTGGTGAGGTCGAAGACCTCCTCTTCCTATGCCTGGGGGGAATTAACATCATAGAGCATGGTTCCTGTACCGCCTAGAGGTACTTCGAGGGGAGACACCTCGATGTCTTCTATCATTTCATCCTCCTCTTGTTTCTTATTCTTTTCCTTTTCTTCCCTTCGCTGGTGCTCGGCTTCCGCCTTCTCATGCTCTTCCTTCTGCCTGCGCTCCACTTCTGCCGCTACTTCTATTTCGGCTTTCCTCTTCCGCTCGGCTGTAGCAGCTTGGTCTTCTTTCTTTTGGCATTCAGTTTCTTCTTTGTGTAGCTCTTTCTTGAGTGCCTCTTCTGCTGCAGCCTGTGCCTCTTTTTCCTCCTTCTCCTTCCTGGCCTCCTCGGCCTGCTTCTTCTTCTGTTCCGCTCTTAGGTTCTTCTTGCACTTTTCCTCGTCCTCTTTTATTTTCTTTTCTCTCTCTTGATGGGCTTTGGCCTCTGCTTCTTTCTGTTGGGGAGAGGTAGTAGGCCCTGTGCTGGTTCGGGGCTTTTTAGCTAGAGAGGAAGAAGCACCTCCTAACTTACGGCTCCTGTCTTCCAGGCTTTGATCATCCAGATCCTCTTGGCCAGAGTCCGCCCCCAGAGCAAGTTGTCTATCTGAATTGTACCAGTTCCTTCTTTCATCTTCTACTGGGCATTCTACATGCTGGTAGTTCCATTTGAATTTAGCCTTCTTACAGTGTTCAGGAACTATCCTCTCTGGGTCGTATGTTCGGTACTCTAAAGCCCAAAAGTGATAATTTTTCATCTCTTCTCCCTCTGCCCCTACCTCTCTGAAATATTTAACTGTGTATGCTCCAATAGTGAGGGGTAGCGCGGGCTAGGGCTTCTTCTTACCTTTGGACAAGACACTGGAGAAGCCCGAGGAAATTTTGAAGCATACCTCTTGTATGAGCATTTTGTCTGTAACGAAACGAGGCATAGCATGTGGTGCCCTAAACGAGCCAAAGACTCGGATGAAATTATATTCGGCAAAAGGAAACCAATGTGCCACATGGCTTAGAGTCTCCCTGGCTCGCCAAGAAATGCAAGGGGCGTCCTGGCCAAATAATCTTTTGTATAAAGTGGGGATGAATATTTGAGAGATTGGCTCTATATCCTGTTTATACTTGGATTCCCAAAACACCTTGGTTTGTAGATGAATTGCACGGGTCTGCGTGGAATCCCAGTTATGTTCCCATCCTTCAAAATGCAACCTCACACAGATGGCATCCAATAGATAAGAGGCCATATAGAATTCAGAAGGAATTCCTTCATCTGGGGCCAATGCTGAGGACAAGTTTGTATGCATTGAGGTCATCAATATACTAGCCCAGTTGAAATAGGTGCCATGCACCGTTATATATTCCATGATAGTAGCCCATGTGTCATTGAAGGTGGTGGCTTCGGGGCGCCCGTACAATCTGCAAAGCATGGTGGCTACTAATTTATATACTTTTCTCAGGCTAGCCACCAGATACTATTGGTCTTTCTTGAATTTAAATTTCTCGGGCTCCGCCCACCACTGCTTGATAGTGTCAACTACAGGGACTGCATGGGCTAGGGCCCATTCTTCTGTGAATTTTTCATCTTGGTGAGGCAGAGAGTAATAAACATGGGCATCCGAGCCTACGAGCGCTGCGAAAGCCTTGCCTTCACTGTCTCAGATCACAAACTTCTTGGGATCCGTTTTCTGTATGATCCAGTCTATCATCTCTGGGCATGGAAATATGGCCGGATGAGCACCTGCGAGATGCAGCTTAGACCTTTTGAATTTTAAGTATACTTCCAAATCTGGGAGGTATTCTGGAAATTCTGATTCCGTTGTGGTGAACTCATGGTACACTTGGTACCATCGCATGTTGTCCCATTTTGAAAATGCACAAAGGGTATCTATGTATATCGGGGGTGGGGACACAGGCATGTCCATCTCCACATCTTTCACTGCCAAGTGCTTGTCTTTCTTCCGGGACACTGGGGGTGCCATGTCGCTGGAATCCGAGAGAACAGGTATACACTCTACATCTTCTTCAAGTTCACCTGTCATATTCATGAAAGAATCCCATGATAAGAACGACATGATGATAAAAGACCAATTACAGTTTATCAATGATTTTAGCTGGGACACAAGAAAAATTGAAACAATGGTCTATTGGGTCGCGGGGTCATATATTGAGAGAAAGTAGCCAACATGCAACCTTGTGACCTTGTGATTAGGTCGTAGGGTCGTTGGGTCGCGAACCGTGAAAAGGTATGAAAATGCGACCTTGCGACCTTGAGACTAGGTCATTGGGTCGCGGGGTCGCAAATTTAGCAAAACCAGGAAAATGCGACCTTGCGACTGGTTCGCGGGGTCACGGGGTCGCAAATCTCGAACAATTTGGAAACTGCGACCTTGCGACTAGGTCGCAGGATCGCAGGTCGCGCTAGGGCTTCCCCGGGGGTTTTGGGTGCGCGCAGCGTGGAGTGTTTTTCCCTTTAACTGGGAGAATGCAAAGCCAAAAGGGTCCAGCCAAGGTCAAGGGATAGTTTTTGGAGTAGGAGAGTAGCCATGAAAGTCTGGACAAGAAATGGTGATGATTTTGGGCACTATGGGGGAAAACAGGAATCAGAAAACCTTAAGTAAGAAATACAGACAAGGGTTGAGGGAAATCGACAATTTAAAGGTTGAGGATGTCTGGGATTTAGCAAGAATAACCAAAAAGGAAACAACGGGAGGGAAATTGGCAACTTACCTGGGAAAAACGCATTCCATTCGACCTGTCAGAACCATTTCTTTCTATTCGCTGCATATGAAAAATGCGACCTAGCGACCTCCTTTATATAAAAGGGTCGCACGTGCAGTCATTTAATGAGGTCGCAAGGTCACAATTCTAGTGATTCAAAAGGTATGCGACCTTGCAACCTAAGGGTCGCGGGGTCGCAGTTTTCCTTAAAAGTTGAGTTTTGTGACCTTGCAACCCTGCGACCCTACGACCTTTAGGTCACGGGGTCACAAGGTCGCGGAGTCGTAGCTTTCTAAAAAATGGAGTTTTGCGACTTTGCGACTTAGCCTTCTGGACTCTTTACTTGGTTTTTATTTAAGTTCAAGGGGCTCCAAAAATCTTTTAAGTGGGGTTTTTTGGAGGGTGTTGTAGAGGATACAACAAATGGCGATTCACTGGATGAACCCAGAGTCTCTGCCGATAGTCAGCCTTGGAGGGGGGAGGGAGGGGCCTTCGCATGTTGTTTCTTTTACCTCAAGGTCAACATTGCCTAGCTTTTTGGTACCTCGCGAGGTTGCTCATCCTGCTGGCTTGTTCAGGCGCTGATTAACCAAAATTTCATTCCTTCAGGTCTCCAGACCGAGAGGGTTGGAGGACTCCAAGTAGCTACAGGATCTGGTACGATTATTTTGTCCTCATCGTGTTGTTGCTCTGCTTCCATCGAACCTTTCGGTCCCGGCGGTGTCACTGCCTAGGAATCGTGAACGTTGCTCCACTGCCAGCGAGCCTGGTCAGTACCCCGGCGGAGTCACTACATCACCTCTTTGCGCAAGAATCATTTCTCAATCCTTTACCCTTTATTAGTGTGCTATTGCACTTAGTTTGAATGTGACTAGGGCACTTATTTAGATGTGCTCGTGGCACTTATTTGAGATGGGAAATTTTTTCCTTGGGCGGATGAGGGATCCCGACTTATTTTTCTTGCAGAGAGGTTGTTCCTGGTCTGGTCTGAGGACTTTGGTTTTCCCGGATGCCCTGACGTAACATGGAGTACCTCTTTTCCCTTCCGATCTGGTTACCATTGCATTGCACTTTCTTTTGCAGACACCCTCTCAAACTTGCTAGGTGGGCTCCCGCTTGATGACTTAAGCTAGATCATATGCTACCTCTAGGTGTCGGTAACAAGCAAGCCTTTACCACCTTTGTGTCTATCAGAAAAAGGCCTTCCATCAGCATAGAACCTGTTGCAGTGTGCCAAATGCGTAGCTTTGACAAGACCTTCTGTTTTAAATTTATTTATTTATTTATTTATTTTATTTATTTATTTTTGAGTTTCAAAAGGGATGAAACAGAAACTATGGTACAAGGATAAGATAGCCCTCCAAGGGCTGCTAGGTCAAATAATGTTTGAGGTCATGGCCATTTACCGGGAGGACCTCGACTCTTCCCTGAAGGGTTTGCAGTCTAAACGTATGGGAACCTAATTTTTCTTTAACTTGGAAAGGACCTGTCCATAGTGCTTGGAACTTAGAATGTTTTGCTTTTTCTTCATGAGCTTTATCCCATTTTAGGACCAGGTCTCCTACCTCAAATTTTTTATTCCTTGCAGATTTTCTATCAAACCATATCTTGATTTGGCTTTGGTGGATGGCGAACTTTTCCCAGGTTTTTTGTTTTTCCTCCTCCAACTTCAGTAGGGTGTCAATTCGAGTTTGCAAGGTAGGGCATGGGGTACCATGACATTCTTGGGACAGCTAAAGGGCAGGGAGAGATAAGTGGGGAGGAAGAATAGCTTCTTTTCCATACACAAGAAAATAAGGAGAGCTGCTTAGGGAGGACTTAGGCATGACACGGTCGGCCCAAAGTGCATTGTGAAGGGCATTGTGCTAGTTGTGTTGGTGGGACAAAAGGGTGTTCTTGATGATGCAGATCATATTTTTATTAGTCGACTCAGGTAAACTATTTCCTTGGGGATAGTAATTTGTAGAATGTTTAAGAACGATACCGTTTTCCAGGGCAAAATCACATAATTTAAAAGATGAAAAGTAAGTTGCATTATCAAAAACCAAGGAAGTTGGAACGTCAAACCTGGTGATGATGGAACGAGTGACGAATTCTATTACCTCCTGATCATTGATTTGGCGTAAAGGTGATGCTTCAACCCACCTGGTAAAATAATCAGTAGCTATAAGAATGTACCGGTGTTGTTTGGAAGAGTGAGGTATGATTTCGCCAATGATGTCCAAGCCCCACTATTGAAAATGTTCTTCCACTGCTACCGACAGTAAGGGGGCGGCCGGCCGCGCTTCTCGGTTTGCGAATTTCTGGCACTGGATGCACTTCTGGACATATGCATGCGCATCTCTTAAAAGGGTTGGCCAATAGTATCCTGCACGCATTATCTTATGGGCGGTGGTATCTCTGGAAAAATGACCCTGAGCTGGCCCGTCGTGTAGCTCGGTCAAGATTTTCTGCGCCTCATCATGTTCTAAACAGCGTAACATGACCCCATCGTAATTCTTCTTGAAAAGCTTCCCCTGGATAAGCTGGTAAGATGCATCTTTGAGTCTTATCGCGCATTTCTGCCGGGCAGTTAGAGTGGGGTCAAGGGTACCCTGGGCTAAGTATCCTGAAATGTCAGAGTACCAAGAGGGGCTACTCTATTGAGGCACGTGGTCACTCTGATACATATCGATTTCTTGTTCCCAACACTCTTCTTCAACTCCATGGGAACTTGCAGCCTCTGCAGCCATTTGGCATAAACCTTTTCCCTTCACGGTGTGTGCTGGTTTAAACTCTAAATCATACTCTTGCAAGCACGCCACACAGTTGCCTCACCTCTCGCCTAGCTCCTGCTGCACAAATAGTGATCAGACAGCTGGGTGTGGAACGAAAACCGTGACGTGGTTTTTCAAGATGTACGGCCTAAAATTCTTGACTGCTTTGTAGACCGCATAGGCTTTCTTTTCAATTTCAGGGTAGTTCAATTCAGCTCCTTGTAAACCAGTACTCATGAATGAAATGGGCCGCTCGTCATTGTTGCCATCTTTCTGCATGAGGACAGCTGCCAGTGATGAATTTGAAATGAAATTATATAGGATAAAACCTCTGCTAAAGTCTGGGCTTTGAAGGGATGGCGCTTTAGCTATGGCCTGCTTCATTTTGGCGAAAGCCTCCTTCTCTGACAGGTTCCATTTGAACACCGCATTCTTTTTAATCATCCCCTACAAAGGCCTAACTATCTGGGTGAAATTCGATATGAACTTGCGGACAAAATTGATTTTTCCCAGGAAATATTGCATTGCTTTCTTACTGCTCGGGGGGGAAATCTAGGCGATAGCTTTCACTCGCTCTGGATCTACTACAATGCCTTGCTTAGTTATAATGTGGCCCAGCAAGTTCCCTTCTGCCACAGCGAAAATGCTCTTTTTCAGGTTGAGAGAAATCCCATACTTCCTACACCTTTCGAATATTTATTTGAGGTGGCATAAATGATCGCCCCGGTGTTTTGAAAACACAGTGACGTCGTCCAAATAGACTACCACGCTTTGACCTATCAAACCACGGAAATATATATCCATGGCCCATTGGAAAGTTTCCCCCACGTTAATCAATCCAAAAGGCATGCGCCTGAAAGCGAATGTTCCCCATTTGGTCCGAAAGGTAGTTTTCAATCTGTCCGGTTTGGCTACCAGCACCTGTTGTAACCAGAGAATCCATCCAACAAGGATAACATCTCAGATGTAGACACAGCTTGCAATATTTGTTCCATGGGTGGCACTGGGTAATTTTCTTTGTTCGAGGCTCGATTCAAATTCCTGAAATCCACGCATAAGCGGATCTCACCAGACTTCTTCCGTACCGGGACCAAATTTGATACCCATTTGGAGTGACAAACTTTAAAGATAATGCGTGCATCCAACAGTTTCTTGAGTTCTTTTAGAATCATCGGTTCTAAAGTAGGGTGTACCTTTCTGAGCTTCTGTTGGAATGGCTTTACACCTTCTTTCATGGTTATGATGTGCTGAATAATCTGAGTATCGTACGTATGTAAATCATTATACGTCCAAGTGAATACGTCTCGATACTTCCGAAATAGTTGGGTGAATGCCTGCATCTCTTCGTTGGTACAATCTTTCCTGAGGTTAATGAACTTCGGGTTCTCTTTTGATCCCAAATTCACTTGCCGATGTGCCAAAATGGAACTTTGCACCTTGGTACTTGAGGCGCCGCGGAATCGGCTTTGCAGGTCGAAGAGCTTTTCAAGTGATACTATCCCCTTGGGCATGGGGTTTTCCTTGCGTTTGTCACGCTCTTCCTGCAAGGCTTGGTCGTGATCTGCCTCATCAATCGCCGCATCTTTGAATACTTCAGTGTTGAGCATAAACTCCAATATCTGTTGATCATTATCAAAAAAGCGTAGACTAGTAATATTATCTGGCACGGAGGGTCTATATATAACTTCAATAGAAAATCCGTCCCTCAAAGGGGTAAATCTAGCCGCAGCATTAGCCAGAGTATCAGCTACTGCATTGTGCATTCTAAGAACAGATTTAATTCCAAAAGCATCGAAAGCAGAAATAAGACGCCATACCTCTTGCTGATAAGCCTTCAAATGCGGAGACAACCAATGAATGGTATTGCGTACCTACCGAGTAATGATCTCGAAGTCTCCAATAACTCGTAAGCACCTTACCTTTAATTCCAATTCCTTTTTGAGTCTGAGGATTAGAGCTTCATATTCAACAGTATTGTTTGTGCATTGGAACTCAAACCGACATGATATCAAGAATTTGTTCTTTTGGGGGTCTAGCAAGATGCAGCCCGCACCAACTCCGTCAAGATTTTTGGAACCGTCATAGTACAGGGTCCATACATAGTTTTCTGGCTCGTTTGGAGTTGTAGGTTGGGGCGGGAATTCATTTTGGTGTGAGATGGGAGTGGCTTGATCTTCCACGACGATTATTAATTCAGACTGGATCTCGGGATCTACTGGAGATTGAGGAGGGTGATAACATCCAAAAATGGCTTCCAAGAAGCACGTGCCAAGCTCCTCCTGGGAAAACCTGATGGGTTCATTAGTAGCATCCAAATCAGTCACTGTATGCTTCATATAAGGCTTGATTTTGACCCTGATTTGGTTATTCCGGCCCTTGTAAAGAAGCCAAAGGTGGGACCAGTCAGTGGCGAAATATCCTTGCAGCTTGCTGGACCAGTCCCTACTAAGTAATAGGCTGTAGGCTTTCGAAATGTCAACGACTACAATGTCGATACATTGGTGGACTCTAGAATCAGACGAGAGGCGGATGATGACGTTATTCAGTTCTCCTACGGCTGGCACTTGAGATCTATCAAGTTGAATGATCCTTGCATCAGTTTTCTTTGGGCGGATGTTCAATTTCTTACAAACATATAGTGGCATGACGTTTGTGGAGGCGCCGGAGTCAACTAGACAGTTATGGGCGTTGAAGTTGAAGTTCTCAAAAGACAGGAAGAAAGGAGGAATAGACCCCCTGGAATTTTCATTGATGGCATTTACGATGGACTGAACGCTTGGGCTACGTTGCGTGGACGTGTTGCTCACAGGCTTAGTAGTTGAGGTGTTGGCGAAGGCTTTAAGAATGAGTTCTCGTTGATTCGTGATGCGAGCAAGCTCATAGAGGGATATGTTAGCTCTTATTTTCTTCATGTCCTCTACAATGTTATATGTGGAATTAGATTGGGGACCGGGTTCGGTAGTGGTTGTGGTGGACCCCATCGGGAGCTTGATTTTTTGATTTGCTCGGGTGTTGTCATTGGTGGGCTTCTTAGGGACAACTTGTTGTTCATTCCCCGGCGGCATAATTTTCCTTAAGAAAGCCCTTTTCTTCTCCTCAAAGGATGGTTTGGGAACCGGTCCTTTACTCCTAAGGCTGTAGTTTCTTACAGGTGGGGCCTTAGGATTGTCTGCCATGTTGATATCAGTGACTGTAAGATGGTTGTCCACTCAGATAACATCTAATGCAAGAACTGAGGATGTCGGTTCTTCATCTAGGGGTAACTCTTCATCATGGTCGGAAACATCATCCTCCCCTGCGTCCCCTAGGGTTTGATCATCCATAAGTTGGTTTACCACTGCGGTCATGCTGCCAATCGACTGGGGGCATGTTTTTTCGGAGTGGGTAGCCTGGTGGAAAGAGCAGAAGTTATCTTTTCCTATCTCTTCAACTTTCAGAAGAGTGTTCGGGTTGGACGGAGGTCAGCTGGTGTTGGGGATGCGCTTTCTGAAAAAGGGCTTAGGCGTCTTGGCACTAGTCATGGACTCTATACCCTTCCTCCTCAGATCAGAGACTTCATTTGTTAATAGCTTGAGGGTCTTTGCTATACCCTCAAAGTCAAAAGCATCCTTATCCTTATCTACAGTTTTGTTTGTGGCGGACTGACCCCTTTTTGCGATGGGTTTGTGGTCATCTCTCCCCTCATGATCAATGTCTCCTATAGAAATCATGTCTCTTTCTACAGTGAGGGCGGCTGCATAGTTGGCTGCAAGTGTGGGCCGAGCTTCGCGTTTCACGAAGACAACGATATCCCTAGGGAGAGCTTTTGTATAATAGTCAATGGTAATAGAGTCGTCCAATTCCAGGTTTGGGGGAAAATTTTGGAGTATGGTAGCAAAGCACTGATTGAAGTCTCTCACCTTCTCTTTCTTGTGGCACTTAATGGTGCTTAACTCTGTGAGGAGCATGGAAGGGGTTTTGTCCTCTGAAAATTTCTACAAGAATGTGCGTTGAAACTGGTCCCACGATGTGATGGAGGCACTTGGGAGAGAGCGGTACCAAGTGGCCGCTTTGTTTTCAAGAGTATGCGGAAACATACGGCAAGCAACGTCATCTGACTGAACCCTCATGATTTGTAGGGAAAGATAGAAGCTGCTTATGTGATCCTCAGCCAAGGTGCCTTTTTCGGGATCAAACTTGGGGAGGTGTTTCTCCGGGTGCCTAGGTAGGTCGTGGAGTGGGACCAAAAGATTTAATGGTGACTGGGCCATCCAGGCTAGGGGTTTCACCCTCCTAGTGTGCTGGTGGTGCCTAAAATCAAGCTCAGATTCACCCCCCGAACCTGACACCGATGCTCCTCCCTCATGGCGAGAGTGTTCATCTTGATATCTTTCACGGTAGGGAAAGTCTCTAAGATATCCCTAGTTGTGGATAGGTGGCCTATTTGGGTTTGGGTGACGGTTTTTGGCACGGTTTTCTTGGCCTCGGCCTCTATCTCCTCTACCTCTAGTCCGGCGGGCTCTATTTCCCTTGCCTTCGTTTTTGCGGGCTCTATTTCTGTCGCCTTAATTCCCTCGGCCACTATCTCCCTCACCTTCCCCAGGTGGGGGGTGTGCTTGGTTGTTGTTTGGCTGGGCTTGGTTGGGCTAAGGGTCGGGAAAAGGTTAAGTAGGACCAAATTCTTCCTCATCGCCGTCTTGGAGTTCGGGGATTGGTTCGTCAGGCTGAGCAGCGGCGGCGAGGTCTTCAAGCATGAGATTCACAAACTGGGGCACGGTGCTCACCAAGGCACCATTACAAGTGGTGTTTTCAGTCAGGGTTCTAGTATGGGACAAGAATTGCATGATTGGGGCATATCGCAAATCCCTGAGGAAATTGCGGGCAGCTGGGCGCAAGGCTCTCAACTGTGCGTGGGTAATTTCATAATACGACATCTCCACCCCTGCAATATCTTCCAATGGAGGGATATTTTCGTTGTTTATGACCTCCCCGTGGGGATTTTGTGATGGAATTTTGGTTGTATGCTGGGAGGCTTCCATTCAGGCCCTCCTTCTAGCGCCAATTCTGTTGATGGGAAAATTTGTCCGGCCAACAGTGAGGGGATCTCCCCGGTAGAAAGTTCCAATTATACCTTGAACCGTTTGGAATGGGGATACCGTCCGGGGTGTGGGTCCAGCTACCACTTCAATCACCTTCCCTCTGGTCTCAAAAGAACTTGATCGAACCTACAGACACACACTTATTCACATGATACAAGATACATGGTTGATGCATTAAACATGTATGTAACACTATGCATAGCAAGACAAATAATAAAGCATAGACGCCGAAGAGGGTGTTGTCAACAACACCTCTTTGGGGTTATGCTTCTAGGCTATTCTGAACACAAAAGAAACAGTTCTTTATGGCGAGATGCCCCTTTTACTTCATGAAAGATAAAACGAAATGCTAATAAACAAAGTCACTAACATCCATCCAGCAAGTAATCAGTCTGAACATCATTAACATAGATATAGGAAACCATAATGCGTGAATGATGCCATTAGAAAGTGCAGTTTCATTAATCAAAAGATGTTCTGAAACTGTATAGAAATACTCATAGTGTTCTCCCAGCAAAACACATCAGATCTGAAAGGAGTTTCAACAGGTATTTGTATTCATATGAAAAAGGAATGTTGTCTTTCAATACAATGCCATAGGGCTCTTGAGTCCAAAAAATAAGATCCTTAAATTTTCCTCGGAGGGGGTTTTATAGATCAAACTTGCCCTTTGGGCTCCTTGACTCTTCGCCTGCTCGCCGATTGAGTTGCCTTGCAACCTGGGAGAAAATTGTGACCTGCGACCTGACTGGTGAGTGCGACTTGTGACCTCCCAGGTAGTGCGACCTGCGACCTATTGGGCAATGCGACCTACAACCTACTGCCACTGAGTTATGAAGGTGGGCGCACAATTATGAGGTCAGGAGCATCAATCTGCTGTTCTCTGAGGAAATCCTTCTAGGTCTAATACTCTGCTGCTATGGAGGAAACAAGAGGTACCTCTTCTTTCAACTGATGCATGCATTCCAAAGCATTTGGGACTAGAGTTTCCATTTTTTGAGAGATCTGGTTGGAAAGAGAGGCGAGCTTGGTATAAATCCACACTGGCGTGACAAGAAACTGACCCAGATTTTCTTGTGATGCTGCGAGCTCGGGGCGACAGCAGCTTGCTTGATGGGCTGCGGGAATGACTGGATTTCTTGATCTACTTGCTCCCAGCTCCTCCTTTCGTCCAGTTCCCCTAGCGAAGGAATATGGTGAAGAGTGTGCATCGAGTCGATGCCCCTAATCAGGTGGTCGTATGAAGACATTACTTTGTCCAAATCCTTGGATAGCTTGTCCTTGGACTGCATCTTCATACGGATTTGGACTTTGGCATCCTGTGTATGAATCCAAGCCTTCTTAGGCAAATGCTTAGGAGCCTAAGGGTATCGCACTGTCCAGTCCATCATTTTATCTAAGGTAGCTGAGGCTTCCTTGAGCTGCTCGTGCTTCTGCTTAGTTTCTGCTCGTGCTCTTACCAATGGGGTGACTATTTGTTTAATGGTGAACATTTCCCCATACACCTGCCTCATGGTCGCCTCTAATACATCGCACTCCTTTAGAATGGCAAGTGGAACTTCATTGACCGGGGGAGTCTTGTTTTGAAGTTGTTGAACCTCTTCGTTCAATGTCGACCTCTCCTGTTCCGCTTTCTTCTCCCGCTGCTCTGCTGCTCATAGTCTGTTTTGTAGAGAAATGATTTCTCTACTCATTCTGGTTACATTTTCTTCCGTGGCCGCAGCGAAAGCCGTGCCTGCCGATGCTATCATCATGAGATTAGTCCTAGTATCAAGGACTATTTCTTTTCCAGTTGCAACTATGGATGCGGGGGAAGGACTTTGTGCCAGGGACCTTCTCTTCTCTTGTCGAATTTTGAAGGAGAATTGATCGAATGTGAGCCTGGTGAGGTCGAAGACCTCCTCCTCCTGCCCCTGGGGGGAATTAACATCGGAGAGCATGGTTCCTGTACCGCCTAGAGGTACTTCGAGGGGAGACACCTCGATGTCTTTAATCATTTCATCCTCCTCTTCTTTCTTCTTCTTTTCCTCTTCTTCCCTTCACTGGCGCTCGGCCTCTGCCTTCTCATGCTCTTCCTTCTGCCTACGCTCTACTTCTGCCACTGCTTCTATTTCGGCTTTCCTCTTCCGCTTAGCTGCGATAGCTTGGTCTGCTTTATTTTGGCGTTCAACTTCTACTTTGTCTAGCTCTTTCTTGAGTGCCTGTTCTACTGCAGCCTGCGCCTCTTTTTCCTCCTTCTCCTTCCTGGCCTCCTCAACCTGCTTCTTCTTCTGTTCCGCTCTTAGGCTCTTCTTGCGCTTTTCCTCGTCCTCTTTTATTTTCTTTTCTATCTCTTGCTGGGCTTTGGCCTCTGCTTCTTTCTGTTGGGGAGAGGTAGTAGGCCCTGTGCTGGTCCGGGGATTTTTAGCTAGAGAGGAAGAAGCACCTCCTAACTTACGGCTCTTGTCTTCCAGGCTTTGATCATCCAGATCCTCTTGACCAGAGTCTACCCCTGGAGCAAGTTGTCTATCTGCATTGTGCCAGTTCCTTCTTTCATCTTCTACTAAGCGTTCTACATGCTGGTAGTTCCATTTGAATTTAGCCTTGTTGCAGTGTTCAGGAACTATCCTCTCCAGGTCGTATGTTCGGTACTCTAAAGCCCCAAAGTGATAATTTTTCATCTCTTCTCCCTCTACCCCTACCTCTCTGAAATCTTTAACTGTGTACACTCTGATAGTAGGGGTAGCGCGGGCCAGGGCTTCTTCTTACCTTTGGACAAGCCACTGGAGAAGCCCAAGGAAATTTCGAAGCATACCTCTTGTATGAGCATTTTGTCTGTAACGAAACGAGGCACAGCATGTGGTGCCCTGAACGAGCCAAAGACTCAGATGAAAGTATATTCGGCAAAAGGAAACCAATGCACCACTTGGCTTAAAGTCTCCCTGGCTCGCCAAGACATGCAAGGGGCATCCTGGCCAAATAATCTTCTGTATAAAGCGGGGATGAATATTTGAGAGATTGGCTCTATATCCTGTTTATACTTGGATTCCCAAAACACCTTGGTTTGTAGATGAATTGCATGGGTCTGCGTGGAATCCCTATTATGTGCCCATCCTTCTAAATGCAATCTCGCACAGACGACATCCAATAGATAAGAGGCCATATAGAATTCAGAAGGCATTCCTTCATCTATGGCCAATGCAGAGGACAAGTTTGTATGCATTGAGGTCATCAATATACTAGCCCAGTTGAAACGGGTGCCAGGCAGCGTTACATATTCCATGATAGTAGCCCATGTGCCATTGAAGGTGGTGGCGTCGGGGCACCCGTACAATCTGCAAAGCATGGCGGCTACTAATTTATATACTTTTCTCAGGCCGGCCACCAGATTTTCCTGGTCTTTCTTGACTTTAAATTTCTCGGGCTCCGCCCACCACTGCTTGATAGTGTCAACTACAAGGACTGCATGGGCCAGGGCCCATTCTTCTGTGAATTTTTCTTCTTGGTGAGGCAGATAGTAATAAACATGGGCATCCAAGCCTACGAGCGTTGCGAAAGCCTTACCTTCGCTGTCTCGGATCACGAACTTCTTGGGATCCGTTTTCTGTATGATCCAGTCTATCATCTTTGGGCATGGAAATATGGCCGGATGAGCACCTGCGAGATGCAGCTTGGACCTTTTGACTTTTAAGTATACTTCCCAATATGGGAGGTCTTCTGGAAATTTCGATTCCATTATGGCGAACTCATGGTACACTTGGTACCATCGCATGATATCCCCTTTTGTAAATGTACAAAGGGTATCTCTGTATATCGGGGGTGGGGACATTGGCATGTCCATCTCCACATCTTGCACTGCCAAGTGCTTGTCTTTCTTCCAGGACACGGGGGGTTCCATGTCGCTGGAATCCGAGAGAACAGGTATACACTCTGCGTCTGCTTCAAGTTCACCTGTCATATTCATGAAAGAATCCCATGATAACAACGACATGATGATAAAAGACCAATTACAGTTTATCGATGATTTTAGCTGGGACACAAGCAAAATTGAAACAATGGTCTATTGGGTCGCGAGGTCGTAGATTGAGAGAAAGTAGCCAACATGCGACCTTGCGACCTTACGACTAGGTCACAGGGTCACTGGGTTGCGAACCGTGAAACTGGGAGAATGCAAAGCCAAAAGGGTCCAGGAAAGGTCAAGGGATAGTTTTTGGAGTAGGGGAGTAGCCATGAAATTCTGGACAAGAAATGGTGATGATTTTGGGCACTGTGGGGGAAAACAGGAATCAGAAAACCCTAAGTAAGAAATACAGACAAGGGTTGAGGAAAATTGACAATTTAAAGGTTGAGGATGTCTGGGATTTAACAATAATAACCAAAAAGGAAACAACAGGAGAGAAAATGGAAACTTACCCAGGAAAAACGCGCGCCATTCGACCTATCAGAGCTGTTTCTTTCTATTCGCTACATATGAAAAATGCGACATAGCGACCTCCTTTATATAAAAGGGTTGCACGTGCGGGCATTTAATGAGGTCTCAAGGTCGCAATTCTAGTGATTAAGAAGGTATGCGACCTAGCGACCTTGCGACCTTGCGACCTGAGGGTCGCGGGGTCGCAAATTCGCGAGGTCGCGGTTTTCCTTAAAAGTTGAGTTTTGCGACCTTGCGACCCTGCGACCTTTAGGTCACGGGGTTGCGAGCTCGCGGAGCCGCAGTTTTTTAAAAAATGGAGTTTTTCGACTTTGCAACTTAGCCTTCTGGACTCTTTACTTGGTTTTTCTTTAAGTTAAGGGGCTCCAAAAAAAATTTAAGTGGGGTTTTTTGGAGGGTGTTGTAGAGGCTACAACACTATGGAAATTGGAATTTCCATTAGCAAATGAAAAGGGAAATAATGGAAATTAATCAATCAAATAAAGGAAAATAGGAGAAAAGGATTATGAGGAGATAAGAATATTCATGCGAGGTAAAATGAAGGAAATTGAAGGAAATGAAAAATAAAAAGGGAAAAAAAGAGAGAGGGAGAACATTATATTCCTCTCTTTCTCACTCTTATTTACTCTTGATAAGTTCTTGGTTACACTTTGAGCATTCCAACATTCACTTGGACATTGAAGCATTCTCACTTTGACTTGGGGACATTGAATGCATGGTACATGCATTTTTTTATTTGCTTTCATTCTTGTCATTGGCATGTGATTTTCCTAGATTGACAATGGTTTCATCCTTGCCTTGCCATTTCCTGGATAGCCATTATGTACTAGATTCCTTGTTTTGATTAAGATTTATATGGCTGGTAAATTTTAGATCCTTGTGAGGTTCTCTCAAGAAAATTCCCAAGAGTCAAGGGTAAATATGGGAATTCTCCTAGAACTCTTGACGAATGGGTGGATACAGGAAAATTCCTCTAGGTATGGTGAAGAAAGTCAGAGGCATCTAAGCTTGTTTGGTTTTGGTGATTTTTGGACATTTTTAGGTTAAATGATTGTGGTTGAGGGTTGAGGTGGTTTTGCCTATGGAAGCCCTAGTTGGTTCTATTTTGTTTTATCTCATGTGATCCCACATTCATGCTTGCAATATGGAACAGGGTTTATTGGCTGAAAGAGACATTTGTTTTGATTTTTTGGTACATGGAAGTCCCTAACTTGGTTGGATTTATGCATGTGTTATCATGTGTTGTTTCTTATACATATCAATGAGCACCTGTATTGGTTATTGTGTATATTTTATGACTAGTTTTTCATGGCTTCATTCTGGTTAAATGATGGTTATATACATGGTTAAATTATGTGCTCTTGTTACGAATATTTTTCATGATTCGATAAGTTAGTGAATGGTTATATGAATGTATTAGCTAACAAGCCTTGTTGCAACTAACTCGAGAGGGTAATCATACTTCTTGGTGGTTCTCTAGTGGAATTAATTTTACAATTATCAGATATGCATTCATGTGATGTAGCTACCATGTTTACCATATGTTTTATAAATTTTTATCATGTGGTTGGCATGTTCAGTAAAGATATGAGCCTAAGTATAGATTATGTAGACTTGTGTTTATCTTAGAGCTAATTATGGAGAGTTTTGGGAAGTGGCTTGTAGGATAGTCCCTTATATGATTATTTTGTGTTGTAATAACACATAGGACAATCTATGCATGTGGTTGTAGCCTTATGGATGCATGGATAGTTGGGCATGCATGCAACTGGGCTGTGAGGTAAGGTGAAAATATTTTTTCAGCAAAAGGTAAGATCATCATTGGATGTTGTATAACATATGGGTGCTTTGATGTCCTTCATAAGTTGTAGTAATTTTGAGGATGGTATACCCCACTTCCATAAGTATAACCTAGATGTTGGGTCATGTCATCGTAACAATCAGCTCATGTTTACCCTAACGAGTTTGTAAAAGTGGGTAAATGTGTGATGGGGCATTATATGCTTGGTGAAATTCATAGATAAGGTATCAATGAGTTAAAATATTACATTTTTGAATGAGTATAGTTGGAGAATTAAAACCCTAGTTAAATTTAAGTACTTGAGTTAAAAACATCAGTTTGAATTTCATAGGAATCAAGGCCGAGACAATATGCCTAAGTTTTCTACCTGTAAATGCTTATATTAGTTGGGCTCGATGGATATAATAAACAAAATGAAATCAAAGAAATGTAAAATGAAATGAAAACATCCCTATAAAGGTTTAAATAACCTGATTAAAGGTACCTCTAGAGGCCTTATTCCAAGGAAAAAATCCATGGCTATTTTTAAATTGGACATCTCACTTCATAAAGCACCCAATAAACGAAAATGTAAGAAACAATAAAACCAAATGACCAACGAAAAAAAGTCAACTTAGCTATTATAGACATATCTTCAAGAATACCTTATGAAAAAATGGAAGAAGAGCAAGCTTTTTACAAGTAAAACTATAATTATGAAATTTCAAATGGGAATTATCACTTTCCTTTTGTATAGTGGAGACGAGGCCTCCATAGTAAAGGAGGAAGGGCCATGTTACCTTGTGAGGTAGAAACACGACCACATAGCCAAACAAGATAACAATAAAAACAAAAAAATGTGAACTCAAATCATCCCTAGGGTTTTGAATTACCCTTGTGCATATCTAGTGTTGGATCTAACCAAATGGTCTCACCCGTTAACCCAACTAGTGCACCAAGGCAAGTGTGGTCACATGGTCAATGTGACATGTCAATGGTGCATTTATGCCAAGCATGAATACATATACCTCCATTCAAACATTATCCCACACGTCCCAAACCAATTATGGATTAAATATATAATAGCTAATCTTTGAAGGACATGAAATATATGGTGGTAGAAACATATTAAATGTTACATAGACTATGAATACGAACCACATGTCTTGTATGTGGTTATAATGTGTAAGTTCTTGGTTAAATATTTATATATGTGTACATGTGTAGAGTTCAAAGGTGCCAATTATAATGGAAAATACCTGAAACCTTTTGATCCATATAATATATAGTGACAAGCGCATGAAATGAAATATTAAGGTGTCACATCATTAATCCATAAGTTTGAATATTGGTAAAACAAGGAAGTGGTTGGCCTCACACCCCATATTTTTTCTTACGTTAAACAAGAACCTATCATTAGTAAAGGATTATATAAATAAAAATACATCTTTTCTAGTTTTAACAAAAATATTAAACTTCTATATTTCTATAATATCTCAGAGGAAAAAAGGAAATTGGCATGGAAATAGGGTATGTTACTTATGGTATGATAGTTGTAGCTTCAAATATAATCCTAAGGGAAAACAAAAACAAGATAATAAAAATGCAGAATTTTTTATGTTATTGTATCTATGAAAGCTAATGTGTCCTCGTTGTTGATAATAAGGTACAAGTGTAAGCAACACACAGATGACAAATGGTAGAAGCCTAAAATCAACCTCTTGATGAGAGTAGAAGTATATATGGAGGTGGTATGGGAAGATACACCTCCAGTAACTCAATTATTAGATATAGTAAGATAACTACGACAAGAATTATACAACATTGGAGCTAGTCATGAACGTTTTCTAAAGGAAAGCAAGAAAAAAGAGAAAGTGATAAAGGATTTGACTGAAAAGTGAATTCATAAGCCTATTTATATATAGGAATATGGGGATAAGGGAGATCCCTTAAAGAGAAAAAGTGTGGATCTTGAGACCCAAAAATATGAAAGTGGAAATGAATCTAATAAAGCCTCTCTAAAATCACATATATCCATTAAGAAAAAAAATGAATTACAAGGAGAGTTCAAAAAATAAACGTTGCCTACCTTTGATGGTGAAAAGGAGGAAGATGCAGAAGCATGGAAATTAAATATTACTAAGTATTTTCAAGTCTATGAATATGACCTAGTAATGTAAAAGTTGGGTTAGAAATTTATCAGCTGGAAGGGAAAGCTTCCTTATGGTGAGAAGAGACAAAAGAAATCATAATATTGAAGAGAAAATAATTTTGTGGGAGGAGTTCCAGAAACAATTCAGAGCTAAATATTGACTAAGAGGGACTATCATGATCGTGCTAAGGAGTTCCATGATTTAAGACTAGGATAGTTATGCATTGATGAGTTTGTTACTAAGTTTATTAATTTGTTACGATATGTTCCTTATATCTAGGAAGAGAAAGAAAAAGTATATCGATTTTTAAAATTTTTACCACTGTCATATAAATAAAGGATTCAATTTGATAATCCTATGTCTGTGGATGAAGAAGTAAAAAATTCAAGGCTATGTTATCAACAATTTAAAAATAAGATTGAAGGTTCAAAGTATTGTCAAAATAAAGAAATATAAATACATAGGAGGAATAAAGAAGAAAAATACTCTTTCATGAATAATTTTAGGAGATATCACTAGCGGAAGAATTTCAGTCAAAATAATCACCCACAAACTACAAAATCACAAACCTATTCAAAGAAAATGGAATTGAACATCGAAGGAAAAATTGTTGCAAAATATAACAAACCTTTAAAATGTTGGGGGACGTGGATAACATCATATGCTGAGAAATTGTCAATAGAACATTAGATATGTTGATAATGTACAATTTTTCCATGAACCAACTATAGTAAATGATATTATAAGAAATATTCCCAGAATCAATGTTTCCATAGATTATAGACAAGCATAACACCAATCCACTATGATTGAAATTGAAGGTAACATATTGAACAAATATGTATCTGTGCTAGTTGAACTAGGAGCTAGTCTTAGCTATATTAGTCCACAAGTGGTGGAAAAATGTAACTTAAAAGCTGCAAAATTTAAACTTGCATGGTTAGTATAACTAGCAACACGTACAAAAAAGCAAGTAATCAACTGTGTAAAAAGGTTTTATGTGCAATTAAATGGCTGCAAAAAATATTTAAGCTAAAACATACTTCCTTTAACTTCATATGACCTATTGATATGTATGGACTGGTTAAAAACACTAGGTTGTAATAAAATGTTTAGAGAAAATTGCGATTTACATCAATGATGAAAGAATTGAACAACTGATAAAAACATATCTAGGCCTGTTTCTATCAAGAAAAATTTAGCTTTACAACTGAAAATAAGTTCCTAAAAAGGTTGCAAACTGTTTGCTATTCAGAACGAGAAAAACAATAAGAAACTAGAAGATGGAAAATTTGATTATTTAGTTGTAATCAGAGAATTTCAAGATGTATTCCTAGAATAAATTCTAGGATTACCACCCAAAAGGGATATATACTTTTCAATTTATTTGATACCTGGAGCCACTCTAGTGTCAATGGAACCTTATAGAATGAGTATCCCTGAACTATTAGAATTGAGATAAATTATACGAGTTACTAGACAATGGTTATATCATACCCAATGTTTCACCCTAGGGAGCCCTGGTACTGTTTGTGAAAAATAAATATGACACGTTTAGGATGTGCATAGACTACCGAAAATTGAATAAATTTTTTATTAAAAACAAGTATTCATTGCCCTACATTGACGATTTATTTGACCAATTCATATGGGAAACAATATTATAAAAAAATTATTTAAGAATGGAATAACACTAATTAAGGATAAAAGATGAAGACATACATAAAAAAACATTTCTAACAATCTATGGACACTCTGAACTTGTAGTATTACATTTTGGTCTTACCAATGCACCTGAAATTTTTATGTGTTTATTGAACAATGTGCTTAGTAAGTGTTTAGGTAAATTTTTATTGGTCTTGATAGAAGGTATTTTGGTTTAGTAGAAATGTCAAGAATACCACGAAGAACATCTAAGAATGGTGATGCAAAATTTAAGATAACACCAACTACATGCAAAATTCAACAAATGTGAGTTCTATAAAGGTAAAACACTGTATTTGGTTCATGTCATTTTGAAGGAGGGATTATATGTTGATCCTGTAAAGGCTAAGGCCATTTTAAATTGGCCAATACCTAAGGATGTGACATATATCAGGTATTTTATGATGATTATTGGGTATTAGAGAAGGTTCATTAAAGGATTTTCCAAATTAATTTATTCTATCACTTCTTTATAAAAGAAATAGGTAAATTTTCAATGGACAACCAAATGTCAAGAGAGTTTGACAAATTAAAACATATATTAATAGTAGTACCTATTCAAAACATTGCAGATTCATAAAAATGGTTTGTGGTATGTATTGATGCACGTCTTGACGGGTTGGGCGATGTTTTGATTCAAGAGAATTATGTGGTAGTGCATGAGTCAAGGAAATTAAAACCACCTGAAAGAAATTATCTTGTGTATGACTTAGAATTACTTGTTGTGATACAGGGTTTAAAAATGTGGAGGCACTACTTATTGGGAAAAATGATTATGCTTGTTACTAACCACAGTAGCCTAAAATACATTTTGAGTCAATCTCATTTAAATTCTAGACAAGTTAGGTGGATGGAATTTTTAAATGAGTTTTAATTTGACATAAATTATATTAAAGGAAAGGAAAAAAAGTAGAAAACTCTATAAGAAGACATGTAAATCAACTAATGGGAGATTTTTTTAGTAGTGCTAAAACAGATTTTGTATAACAAATCAAACCTTTAACACTGAAAGATGATGTTTATCTCAAATTACAAGAGAAATTAAAATAAACAACAATTCTCGGTTATGCATAAATGAAAAATTGTTAAAATTTAGTGACAATATTTATGTTCCTAATGAAACTTTATTAAATCAAGTTATCTTGGATGAACATCACCAGAAACATGTTGTAAGACATCTAGGATATCAAAAAATGATTCCAACCATGAGAAAAAAAATTATTTTCCTGATATAAAGAAAAAAGAGACAAAGTATTTGGAAATTTATTTAGAGTGATAGCAGGTGAAGGTAGAAAACCAACACACAACTAGACTGCTAAATCCATTAGCCATTCAAGAGTGGAAGTGGGAGGTCACTTCTCTATATTTTATTACTGGTCTCCCTAGGAATATAAGGAAACAAGACTGAATTATGATTTTTATAGACAAATGGTGTAAAGTCATACATTTCATACATATTTAGTCTATATTTGGACCAGTCCATATTGCAGACATATTTATGAAGGATTTTTTCGGTTGCATGGCATACCGAAAATGGTGATATCTAATAGAGATGCTAAATTTACTTCCAATTTTTGAAAGACACTATTTGGAGGAATGGGTACGCAACTTAACTTTAGCATCACCTACCACACCTAAAAATATGGAAAAATAGAGAACCAACCAAATTTTAGAGGAAATTCTAAGAATGTATGTCATGGATAGATCAACCAAGTGGGAAGATTTGTTACATCTAGTGGAATTTGCATATAATAACAACTATCAAGAATATATAAAAATGAGTCCCTTTGAAGTAATGTATTGAATAAAATGACACACTTCACGAAGTTGGAGTTATCCAGAAGATAGGTGGGTTGTGGGACTAGATTTTCTAGAAGAAAAGGCGTAACTCGTGAGGAAAATTAGGTTGAATTTAAACACTACACAAGACCAACCAAAAATTTGTGCAGATCAAAAGATAATACACAAATAATTTAAAGTGGGAGAACATGTATATCTAAAAGTAAAACCAAGGAAGAGCAATTTGAGATTAGGAACTTGTCTTAAACTAGCACCAAGGTTTTTTGGCCCTTAATTTGATATTTTAGCAAGAGTTGGACTAGTAGCTTATTAACTAGAATTGACCAATCATATAAATGTGCATAAAATTTTTCGTGTCTCCTTACTAAATATATATTTTCATGATGGTTATCAATTTATTGATTGGAATATGGTCTAGGTGGAACCAAAAGGATATTTCCAGGTAGAACCCTTACAAATCTTATATCAGATAGAAATCATGCTCCAGAATCAATCCATTTCCCAAGTTAAAGTAAAATGGATGAAATTTACCTTAGAGGAGGCCACCTAAGAGATGAATGATAAAATACATGAAAAATTTCTCACTCTGTTCCAAGAGTAATGGAACTAAAAGGAAAACACCAAGGATGTTGTTTATTGTCATGGGGGAAGATGTTTAACACCCCTACATTATGCTTTATAAACACAATTTTTAGACACTGAACTATTATTGGATTGAATGGCTATGGAAGCCAAGATTGGATTAATGAAAGGATGAAAATATTGTATTATTATTGGAATTAATAAATAAATTTTCTGGAATATTCGAGAAAGAGCACTAGAGTTTAAAAGGCCTCTTTCCGGCTAAGGAAAAGTTGGTGGTTGTTAAGTCCACATGATTGAGCTTCCCTAAAAGTCTCTTGAGAAAATACTTAGGAGAAACTGATTAAAAATATTAACATATTGGGAGAGAAATATTAATTTAATCACTTAGTTGCAGATAAATAATAACTGGGCTAGAATAAATCACAACAATGGAGAAAGGTGTGATTTAAAGAAAAAAAAAAAAAAAGGCCAAGGAAAGAGGCTGGAAAACCTCAAAGTGGTACGCTGTTAAATTTTTTGGGGAATAAATCTATAAAATAATCCACATAGAAATCATAAAGGTTGTTGATTCTGTAAGAAAATAATATGCTAGCTTTGAGGGAATTGGCAAAGAAAGTTCGTGGTTGTGAAAAATGTGCTTTTTTCATGAATGTTCCCAAACATACTAATTACCTGAGATTAATATTTCAACTTTTATCAGTGATTAAATTGTTTTATATAAGTGTTGATAAAAGAAAAAAATGCATGATTTTACTTATATTCAATATGATAAGAGTCTGCATGAATAATTTTCCATTTTTTTTTGTATTATTTCTCTTTAGTTCTTAATTATGTATATATGATTGCATGAGAAAGAAATAATCTAAAGAAATTGCTACTGATATGATAAATACGAATCAAGCCTTCTTTTGTGTATACAAATATCAGGTTGCGTGTATAGGATTATATTAGTGGGGATTTATTCATGTCGTATGGAAACACTTGAGGACTCTTGGGTGATAGGAAGACTATAATTGAATAGGATGATTAGATGTCTCGAATATTTTGTGGAATTTATATCATATGGTAAATTATATGAATAGATTAGTAAATAACTAGTTTCTTTTATAGATATAACTGTGGGATTTACTATAAATTTAATTAATTCGTCTCGGAAGAAATAAGAAAAAGAAGATTATGTCTTTGTATATATGGAATACATATAGTATAGATTCCTTACCCTAGTATGGAATCTATTCCACAAGTATTTAATTATTACTAATTCCAAAATTATATTAATAGCAACTTATTAATAGCAACTATCTAAGGTAATCAATCATGGTTGACCATTATACGAAAGAGAAAGGCAATATTTTTTCTAGAATAATATATATATATATATATATATATATATATATATATATATATGAAAATAACAAGTTAAGAAAAAGAGTTATATCTATCCTCTAAAATGAAGATCACATTCACCCATTAGCTGAACACAAATATTTGTAAGCCAAATCAAATCTTAGTTTCATCGAATAAAAATATTTATGCTATTAACTTACTATGATAGTTGGAATAGTCAAACAAATTGATATATATATATATATATATATATATATATATATATATATATATATATATATATATATATATATATATATATCTAAACCTGCATATATATGGTGATACTTATACATAGGAATCACTTAATTGGAAATTATGATAGTCCAATTCAAGTTGAAATGGACGAGAGCTTATATGAAAAATCCAAAACATAAACAAGATTATTTCACATGTAACTAAAGAGGAAAATTATTATAATTGTGCATATATCAAATAAATAACTACAAGAGTGGTATATGGATTCATATATGACGAATACACAAGGAGTTACTGAAATCCATTTAAATGCTAATAATCTGATAACATATATATTTGAGACATATTTGTAAAATAATTGAACTCAGGCTTCAAATAACTAGTAAATGATATATGCATTCAATGACACAAGAATAAAACAAAGGGATGAAGCCTTTATTTGCACTACTAATCGATACAGAATGAAAACAACATTGCGAAACAAATACAATTTCCATGTCTAAATAAAATAGGATTTTATACTCAAAATGATTGGAATTCCTATCAGGAAATTTAAATTAAAATAAACCTTTGTATATAGAAAGGAGTTTGATCAACAATCCTAAATTTAATTAACAACTTATAGTTTGAAGGTTTCTGTGGTGTGAGTTTTGAGCTATTGAATTTAGAATCTTTATAGTATGCATTTTTGTGTCTAGGTTTCAGGTCTATATCAAGACCCATCACGAAGACAAATCCTACCAAGATGACAGAAAGTTAGATGCAATAAATATAAATATGAAAAACGCATAAGTAGTAAGTATGAGCTGACCAGCAAATGTCAAATAAATAAAATATAACGTTAATTTAAGTAAATTTTTATTTTAGTATTATTCTAAATTAAATTATGTTTTAGATTAATGTTAAAGTTCATTTTAATTCATTTTAATTAATTTTAATTTAAAGTTATTAGAATGTAGAAAGTAAATTTTATAATTAATTTTAATTTAAAATTATTAGCATTTAGAAAGTAAATTTTATAATTGATTTTAATTTAAAATTATTAGCATTTAGAAAGTAAATATTACTTTTTAGGGAGGATTATTAAAATGTGTTATAATTAATATAAGAGCACGCTCTAACTAATATTATATTTATAATAAATCACTTATTATTTATTAATTAAATTATTAATATTAATTTTAATATTAATTAAGAATGGTATAACTATAACTAATAATATTTGTTTAATTAATATTAATATTAGAGTCATGTAATATTTTTCTTAAATTATTAATATTAATTATAATATTAATTAAGAATGGTATAACTATAACTAATAATATTTGTTTAATTAATATTAATATTAGAGTCATGTAATATTTTTCTTATTAGATAAATAATATAAGTTTTAAAAGGTTGGGTTAGTATTAAAATGATATTATATATATTTTAAAATGTTAATGTTAATATAATAATAGTGAGAAAGTTAACTAGTATTGATAATATTTGTTAATTAATGTTAATATTAGAGCTAACTACTATTAATTTTATTGTGAAGTTTAGATAAATATTATAGTTTTTAATGACTGGTTTAATATTAAATGTTATTTTTATTATTAATAATAATATCAAACTTAATTATAGTATAATTAGGAATAGTTAACTCTTAACTATTACTAATAATATTCGTTAATTAATATTGATATTTGTGATTCAAATTCTTTATTCTTATTTATGACATTGGATAAATGTTAAAGCTTTTAGATATGGTTAATATTAGGGCAATTATAGTAGAATGGTACTAAGGGGCCAAAGGATGGGGGTTTTGTGAAGGGATGGGAAAGAGGGAAGAGCTGAGAGGAGAGTCAACATGGGCTCTTCATGGTTAATGAAAGGGAATAGGAGAAAGGCAGGGAGAAGAGGAATGAAGAGGAAGTCAAGGGTCTAAGAAGGGAAGGGGAAGAGAGCGCAACAAGGGAGCGCAAGGATGACCTAGTGCAAGGGGAGGTGGTGGGGGGTTGGTGGGGTGGCAACAACGAGGGAAAGGAACTTTTTAAGAGCGGGGAAATAAGGGGGCCCAATTTCTACTAACTTCCAAACCATCGTTCGTGTTGAGGTTTTCCAGATGTTTGATGATTTCCAGTGCCTCACGCATTTTCCTTTTGTAATAATGATTTTCATTGGCAATATCCCTAGCATATTCCAGGAAGATGTGGTGACGCGTCTTATTAGAGTGATCTGCCAGAGCCGAAGTTTTGGTTCTCTCAATTCTGATGTCAACACCATGTTCTTTAAGCCTGATATTGAAATATCTTCCTATTTCTCCAATATAACATTTCCCAGACGAGCAATTTATTTGGTATATTCCCTTTTGTTGCAGTGTATCGGGGTTGTCTTTGACAGATTTCATCCTTTGTTTGATTTTCATTAGCGGCTTAAACGAGGTTCCAATATTACTTTTGATGAGAACTTTGGCTAGCTTGTTGGTGACCCCCTGAATGTAAGCAAGGTATGCTTTAGAGTTAAGGGTTTCATCTGAAGGATTTCTTTTATTTACGGATCTGGCTCTTTGTATGGCTTTGATGATGTCTTTGTTCCTATATCTCATATTAATTAATGGCTTTCTTAAATATGCAATTTCTTCTTCAACGTGATTGTCATCAGAAATCTTGAAGGCTCGCGTGAAAAGAATCATGAGTACCCCCATCTTCTAAGCTAGATGATGGTGTGAATTTGCGTGGAAATAATTGTCAGTGTGCACCTTCTTTCTAAACACCTTATGTCCAATGGATCCATCTTTATTTCTAATGAGTAGAATGAACAAGAATGGAATGAAATTGTTATCTTCATCTACCATAGTAAAATGTATTTCATTCGATAAGCTATTAAGGTGGTTTAGGAACTTCTTAAGTTCTTCATCTCTATGAGGCCAATCGAGACTGGTGTCATCCACGAATCTAATCTAGAACTTTGGTTTCAGTGGGTACAAGTCAAGGGCACTTTTTTTGAATCTTTCCATGAAGAGATTATCCACTATGGGGGATAGCGGAGACCCCATGGCTACTCGTAATGTTTGTTCCAAAATCTCTCCTTGGAATGTGAATAAATTTGAGTGCAAACATATTTCAATGTTGCCGAAATCACGTTAAAACCCTTGTTGGGTAGATAATGCCCAAAACCCTCTTAGGCTAAAGATCAATGAAAGTGAAAAAAATAGGAGGAACCTTGTATAGGGTATTGAATCATTAGAATGTCACACAATATTCTATCCACATAGATATGGAAAGGAGCCGACCTGTAGTTCACTGGTAGAAGCAATTTTAGTGTTGAAAAAGAAGTTAAATTCTTAATCAAACGAACAAGATATCCTCTAGTGGATTGACAACAGTACCTATAAGAAAAACATGAATTTGGGATCAAATCCATGATATGAAATAGAGGAAAAAATTAAATTTGAATGGAAGGAAAAATCCTAAGTCAATTACCTTTTAATAAAAAATTCATGCCTCGTACAAAAACCGTAGGCACCCGAATGGAGGGGAGCTATTTAAAAGAATGTAGGGATTAATTCATATATAAATAATTGATTTGGAATCAAACACAAATTTAAAATAAGAAAATTTACTTATACGATCTACCTAGTAATTTGGTTTTGAGGATCTTTCCCAAAGACTTTTGGGGATTTTTCCCAAAGTCTCCTAGAGGCTGACTTTAGACCCAATGGTCATGAACAAAAAATAAAATGTAGTCTAAACTGGTGGAAATACTAAGACGGAGTGGGGGATGAATAAGTATTTCTTATCAATTAGCACTTTTAAATATTTTCAGAGCATTAGTTAATATTAAATTATTCTTGATGTTTATATAGTAACAATAGTAAAAAATCTAACACAATAGGCACACAAATTTTAGGTTGAAAACCCCCTCCGGGTCAAAAACCACCGAACACTTTTCTAAGAAATTCTTGAATATTCAGCCCCAACTAGAATTCTACAAAATCATTCTTCTACAGCTCCCACTAGAAGTATGCCCGAACAACCTGGTTCCTTCAGTAGTAATCTGAATGGATGCCCTGACATCCTAGACCGACCTACCACCCTGAAGTGTTCATAGGCTCCAACCTGTAGGTGAATTCATGCACCAACATAGCACCTCCTTGCCACCCTATAATGAACAAAAATAAGAAAAGAGTGGGGACTCCCGTACCAAGGACAATGATCCATGATACAATATGATTCACAATGATTTTCTTGAACTAGACCAACCACCCAATCACACTATGACCTGCAACCCAACCGTAACATTATCTAAGAATGACACCTAAAAGTTACTACCTAACTAAATATGTGTATTCATTTATACTTTTATTATAGCCAATATTAATTTTTATTTAGAATATATTTTTATTTAATTTTAAATGAGACACTTGTAAACTCCTCATTGGTCATACATCATCCTCACATGAGGTTATAAATAATTATAGATATTTATTTGGAGATATAAGTTTTTTTATTAAATAGTCATTTTATCTTCTTGTAATATCAATCAATATAAATAGCTTTTCTTAATTAAATAAACATTTTATCCTTTTCAATTTCAATAACTAATCAAATCAACATATAGAGTTTATAATTATTGAGGTTTTATAACGTTTTTAATTAAAACTAACCAATATGTATATTCCTTTTATTATTATTATTGTTATTATAGGAAAATTTGTTTTTTTAATTTAGAGAATATGTTTTCCTTATTCGAAAGAGACTCTTCTCAACACCACATTCAATATGAATGAAATAATTCTTCACATTTACATATTAATATTTTCACATGAAATTGATTTAACTATTACATTCTGCATTTATTACGTTGTAAAGTGTCCCTCTTTGAAAACAACTCCCCTCAACTGCCACTTCTACCATTGTGTACCATTGATTTTGATGTTATACAATTGAAATAATATCTACCTTAGGATTGAATATTGTTATTAATCAGTTACAGAAATAAGGAAAATCGTTTTAGGTCCTCCAAAAAACTACACTGTGCGCATGAAATTCGAAAAAATGTCAGGGAAAAATGTCTCTACACGTTCACTGTCATATAAGCAGAGGGCATTGGCTCCTCGACACTATTACCATACTTAGATTTAACATCTTCCATAAGGAACTACCGGTGGTACACCTCCTATTTTCCTTCATTCTTTTGTTCTTTTACAAGGGTTTGAAAGAGTATTTCTAGTCAAATTTACTAGATTGTTGCATTTTGTTGGCTTATTGAACATATTCATGAATTCACAGGTGTTGGAGCCATTAATACATGGAGATCAGGCTCTGTTTGAGAAGCACCTGGATCTAGAGAGTGCTTTGGTTTGGGTATATTTTCATTCAAATGTCAAAGAATTGAAAGATGTGGCTGCCTCCTTCACAATCTAGACTTTCATCGAAATTCGAAAATGGGAATTCGACAGATGCCATGCCCACCTCAAAAACCAAATCCTTGCCACTGAAATGAATCCTTGTAATGGACCACCATGTGAAAAAAACCCTCACATTGATCCCAGAAAGATCCCGTATATATCCCTCTGTAAGTCTCCTTGTAATTTCCTCGGAAAAGGAAGTTGGGTAATTATCACGAGGAAGAATTATGTCATAGCACCTTTGCAATTGCACAGAGAAGTGTCTGCTAGAATTGTCCAAGGAATAATATGCCACACTATTTGGAAAAATCCTGAAAGGGAAGCTCTTTCTCTGCAACTCATCATAGGTTGTGCTAAGATTATTGGTGGGTTCTTCGAAAATTTTAGCCTATGCATTGGATTGTCCCAGGAGTAACAAGTAGGAAAATATGCTCACAATTAACTTGTTGGACATTTTTAATGCACCCACTTTGGTAGACTGTAGAAAAAATCATAGGCGTTTAGTAGCAACCCAATTTGGAGAGTGTAGTATACAAAAGAATATAGAAATTCGACTATGGAATTTAGAAATAAAGTAGATACGAAGTGCTCAAATGAAAAATCTATCTATGAAAGGAGGTTACAAGTTCATTACGCTATCAAATTCCATACACCAATGAAAATATTGATTTTGAATATGCCACGCACTAAAACTTGCAATTATAGAATATGCCAGATAGTAGGTAGGTGTTGAAATTATAAATGAGAGATATCTTATTGCTTCATAGAAATTTGTGGAGGCCAAAAAGGCATATATATGTTTGTTTATTGTTTTTAAATTTCTAGTTACATGGAGTTAATGTTATCGAAGTTATGTTTCATTCTGGTTTAGTTATTGAAATGAGTTGTCATTTTAGGTTCAAATTGATTGATGTGGAGTTCTCAAAAGCAAGAATAAAGAGTTTTATGATTTCTGGTTTTTCTAATATGTGTTTGATCAGAATGTTTTAAATATTTTATTGATTTCCAGTTTCCCATTCATGCATATCTATTTGATTGCATTAGTTTGAAGACAATTATGTTAATATTCATTATTTTTTTGGATGTTTAAGATTACATTTTAAAAATAACTCAAACATGGTTCCAAACTACAGTGAATGATAATAGAATTTTCAATATAACCATAGGGCTCTACACATCTGAGGTTTATTGTTGTTAAATTTTTACATTTTAGTATGGATATTTTCATAGCTAATATCATGATGTTATGATGCGATATTTTTCTGGAATATTGTGTATTTTAATGATGTGTCCAAATTTTTGAGGAAGCACTTCACCTATTTTAGAAAACAAAAACGTTCATTTTGAAAAGTGCTAGATCAATAATATGTACACTTTTTTCTTTTCTAAAAGCTATTACTAGTAATTTCTTGCTCCAATCTTGCAATGGATATTACAAATGCAACACAGTAAGACCCAAGGTCCATTGTTGTTAATTTTTTTACCTTTTAGTATGCACATTTTCGTAGTTAATATCATGATCTTGTGACGCAATATTTTTATATCTAGCAACTAGGAAACCCATCCATATATAAAAAAAAATTTGAAGAGCCTGGGTAGTGGAAACTGGTAGGCTGTAGTTTTTGCAGAGTCCCAGCGATGAAAAACTATAAACTGCATGACATTTATTACAAACATTTCATCACGGTCACTCGAATATGAATTCCGGCGAATCTTAATCTGTCACTCATAATTTTCTCCACTCAGACTCTGTCACTTGTAACCATTTCACTTTTTTTACTCTCACCACTGACAACTTGCAACCCTGTTTACCATCAAAAACATTTAAAAGATATCGATGAACACTTTATTTTGACCTATCAAGTAAACTAACTCATACATTTAAACGAAAAGATAAAATAAATATTTTAGTGTCTAATCCTATAGGGACATTAAAGTGCACGATATAACAAAGGTAGTCAATCTGTAAATAAACTACCCGCATTATATCAAATTTGAGTTTATTTTGAAATTACAATTTTCATTATATAAAATTTGACTTAATTTTGAAAAAAAAATCGATATAACACACATTTATGCATATGTTGATGGTGGTTTAGAGTTATTGTGACTTTTTCTGCGGTTATACTTAATTCAGAATGTAAGCATACCAAGTGCACCTACAATTTTCACATCAGTTACATTTTATACACCTACCATGTGGCCCATAGTACATAATCAGACATCACTATGAAAGGAAAAAATTTAGTTTATTTTGAAATTGAAATTTTCATTATATAAAATTTGACTTAATTTTGAAAAAAAAAATCGATATAACACACATTTATGCATATGTTGATGGTGGTTTAGAGTTATTGTGACATTTTTTGTGGTTATACTTAATTCAGAATGTCAGCATACCAAGTGTTACACCATTTTTTGGTCATCTAACCTACTATCATTAGATGGACCCAAGTACACCGTGTAAGACCAATTTTACCCTAAGTAAAATTGCCTTCACTATGTAAAATAACTTAATAAAACACATTTATTAGGTTGTTTATGGTCTAAACAGGAAACCCCAAAAGGAAATATTAAACAAACCTATATTTGTTTGATTTTCCTGGTCACGTTTAACCCAAAACAAAGAAATTAATTAGATAAATCTTTATTTATCTTATTATTTTCTAGGAATAATTGTTTAAACCTTATTTAAATAATATTCCTTGTTAAATATGACTAAATCACCCATAAATAATTAAATAAATCATTGTTTATTTGATTATCATCCAACCACTTCCTTAAAATGATAAATAAATCATTTATTTATTTATTACTTACAAATAAAGGGATTTGACCCAAGTCAAATACCTTTTCCCTCCAACAAATGTAATAAAATATTCCATAAAAGGTGGATCTAGATTTGGTTAATGCTATTTTAATGAGGCACCAAGATCTAGAATGACGTAATATTTTGTTATAAATAGGAGGGTTTTTCCTACCATTCTTCACCTTTTGTTTCCTATTAGATCACTCTAGATCTAAACTCTTGGTCTGACTTTGAGCCATTATCATTGTCATATTTTCCATTATTTGCTGTGTGAGCTCCCTTTGAGTTCTATATTTGTCTGGGTTTTCTACACCAACAAGAGAGAGAAATGCTAGATCTGAAGTGCTGAGGACTTCCAAGAACCCATCCCATTGAGGAGAATTGGAAACATCTTATTGTTTTCCTCCCAGGTGCCCTTAATACAAAAAATTCTTTCAAAAATTGTTCTTGTCTTGTCTATTGGATATATGGAGCAAAACCTTCTTTTTCACTGCTTAATGTCTTTCTATGCATAGATCCGGTTTTTACAGCACTTGCTTGGTCAACTAACTACAGATCTGAAGATATTGGCAGCCATATTTGATGTTAGGGCTATTATTTATGCGTAGCTAAAGTGGTATTTTTTCGTAAACTTTGACAAAGGATTCATACTAACAATTGGCGACTCCACACGGGTTTTCAATTACGACCGCTATCGTTTTTCATATTCCTGCATATCCAGCTACTTCATACCCTAGGGTTTCTTTTCAGCTTTTTTTTTTTCCTATTTTCATGTTTTTTTTCACCTATAAAAGGCTAAAACATTAAAATTTCTAACTTTCGCGTGTTTCTGGCCCTATTGCGCAGGTGACAGACATCAGCCGCAACTGAGACGACAACTTTTCCACAAATCTGCCGCTGGGACAACCAGAGTTGGAGGTCATACTTTTCAGCCCAAAAACTGTGACCTGGACTCTAGGTCGCACTTTTCAGCCCCTTTTCTACGACCTGAATAGGAAAACAGATCAGAACCTGCGACCTGTGCTTTTTTCTGCTGTTTTTCTGCAATTTTTCTGGGTTTTGTTGAAGCTTCTATCAGGGTTTTCCAGCCTCTGTCTCCGCCTATTTGGACCTATTTCTGATCTTTTTTTCTCATCTAAGTGGGAACCTAGCCCCCTAGCGCTTCAGTACCCTCCACTTTTGGTGGAAGAGTTTTAGCTGTTTCAGCTGTCTGTTTTTTCAGAGTTTCAGCCTCCCCCTTTTCAGATCTGATACCTCATCCTCAGATCCCTTTAAATCAGCTCTTCTTCCTTTCAAACCACCTCCTGTATTTTTTTTTGGACTTCCCTTTAGGACCCCCTCCCTGTCCTTTCCGCTTTTTGCTGCTTTCCTCATTTTTTCCAGCCACCTTGCCTCTGCCTCTTGGCTGTGATCTACACCTCTTTTCAGCAGCTTTCTCCTTTAGATCCTTGTCCCTTTCGAACCTAGATCTATTGGCCTCTTTTTAGTGTGTTTTGACTAGATTTTTTCCCTCTTTTAGATTAGTTTTGAGAGACCCACCTTCTTGGGTTCAATCGATGCACTAGTAGCTGTTAATTTTCTGTTATTTCAGCATTATATATTGTTTTTGCAGCATTATTTTCAGTTACACATCACACTTTTTCTCTTACTCTCAAAACGAAAAGGGTTTAAAAATTAAAATTAACACACGCCAGAAACTCACCCTAAGTGAAGAAGAGCCTGGTTTACACCGCCAGGCAAAGACTTTAAAATCAATTGACACTACACCTTGTTGCCCTTATTTCGACATTGTCATCACTTGATTCTGCACCTCCCTGCCTTTGTCGGTCATTCTTCTTCCCCTCGTGCCGTGTTTATGTTGTGCCCATTGCGCCCCCAAGGCGCACCTCCCGGAGACTTCTTGGCCTTCACCCTCATTTTCCGGTCAATCGACCTGCTCCGTCCTATCGTCGTCGAGCCAGTCCTCCTCCGAGTCCCCATTCTGACTCCTCTTCTGATTCATTGGGTTCTCTTTTTACTTCTAGTTCTCCCCCTGTCACCTTCACTATGTCTGGTCCAGGGCCTAACGCTAGCGGTAATTCCGGCCCTAATGCCGGAACTACTACTAGTGGAACCGCCATAGGAACTACCTCGGCTGCACCCTTGCTACCGTACATCGCAAGCCTCAGCCTCCCCGATTTCAATCAGTTGATTGATGACCCTATCTGCCACGATGTTGGTTCGCCTGCTATGCCAACCAAGCTCCCCTCCAACATCCCTAAGTTCGAAGGCCTTGCTCGAGAAGATCCAACCAACCATGTCCGATCTTTCCACATGTGGTGTTCCTCCAATTCCATTACCGATGATTCCATCGGTCTTCGGTTGTTCCAACGCACGCTTACCAGTGAAGATTCTAAATGGTATGTTGACCAAGCCACCTCTTCCCATACCACCTTTGCGACCATTGCCCAAGCCTTTTTATCTTATTTCCAGATCCCTCTCCGATACGATACTGGTACGGAGCTTTTGACTTCTTTCAAGCAAACCTCTTCGACACGCCTTTCCACTCATGTCCAGGAATGGCGACAAAGACGGAGCTTATGTCGAGGCCCCCCCCTTCGAAGATCGGGTTTATATGGACTGGTTCCTTCGCACTCTCTTAGCTCCCATTGGCAAAGATGTCGCCTCCCATTTCCCTCAAACCGAAGAAGCCGCCATCCAAATAGCCTTGAAATATGACCTGATCTACGCTCAGTCTGGTTATGTTTATACCGTCCTTCCTGACCTCCCCAGGCCCGAAGGCGCTAACTCCCCGGGGGCATCTCATTCCGCCGACGGTATCGTTGGAGCCCTTTCTCATTCGTATGGTCAACCTCCTATGCGCTATGGTCTCCCTCAGGGAGGGGCCAGCACCTCTAGCACTTTTCCCCCTCTAGGAAGCATGTATCCAGGATACGGCATGCCTCATCCTTTTTCCCAACCTCCTGATTACCTCAATGTTGCACAACCTAACCATTACCCTTATCCGCAGCCTAGTGCGCCAGCTCCTCCAGCATATGCATTTCCACCTCCCTTGCCTCCTCCAACCCCGCAACAACACCTACAGCCCCCTCCAGGGCAAGTCTTTGCACAGCAGGGCGCGACTAATCCCCCTTCTCAAAGAAGGCGGAGAGGCAATCCAAATCAATCTTCCCCTGGTACTCGTGGACCCAATCCTCAAGGTACTAACCCTAACACCGCTAACCAGCAACAGGGCACTCAGCCCAAGCCGGACAGGCCTATTCGTACAAATAAGCCTTGTTCGTGTTGCGGTGTTTACGGTCATTACACCCACGATTGTCCCCTCTTACCACAGATGCGGCAGATGTGGGAGTCTCAAGCCACATTGCGCGGAAAACATGCCTCCCCTCATGCTCCTCCTAATGTGGCCACTACCCAACCTACTGCCTACCCAACCTACCGTGTTTACCGATCCTTTTCCTCAGCAAAGATTCGTGGCCGCCCAACCACCCGACGCGTACAGGTCGCCACCAACCTTCCCTTTCGGCTCCTCCGATTACCAGATCCTCATGATGAACTTTGATCCATCCCCTCCCGTCGACCTTCACCTTCAAACTTGGTCTCGCCAGTACCCCAAGCCTCCCGCTCAGTCTGCCCCCGAGTCCCCTTCTTTAGGTTCTACAGAGCCTCTTTCAACATCCAATGGCCCCTTACATATCCCTCAACCCAAAGTTGGGGTTCACACCAAGATTCCTAAGGGACCATTACGTCGAAATGCTGCTTCTGGTCGAGCTACTCATTCGTATAGCGTAGTAGATGATTTGGCGCAGTCTCCTACTGCAATTTCCACATTGGAACTCCTCCAGTCATGCCCTTCCCAAAAGAAGGCTCTACTATCTGCCATGGGTGCTGTAGATCCTGCTGATGACCAAATGATCGTTTTCGACACCCATCAATTAGAACATCCTCCCCTTCCTGCTTTCATCGCCTTCCAAATCCCAGTCAAAATCCGGAACGCTAACGTTTCTTGGTGTATAATTGATGAGGGGGCATCCACCTGTGTGATGTCTGCTTCGGTTTGGAAGCAACTCGGATCTCCTGAGTTGGCCCCTTCCACGATCACCCTTCGAGCGTGGGACGGCCATGCCTCCCAGCCCATTGGCCTTTTTCGTAATTTTCCTATCACCCTTGCGGGAAAGACTGTTTGCGTTGACGTCGAAGTCATCGACGCCCCTCTAGACTAAAACATTCTCTTGGGGCGACGCTACACCTATGCCATGTCTGCTGTCCCATCCACGGTTTTTCGCAAGATGTCTTTTCCTCACAATGGAAAGATAGTCACCATTGACTAGTTGACTTATCATGAGCCAAAGTCTCAGACCTCCCCTGAGACGACCATCTCTTCTGTAGCCAATAAGCAAACTGTCGATTCCTTGACCAGTGTCTCTCCCGGCGTCTACAAAGACTCCTCTTTGCTTGGAACTTTCCCTGGTCTCCCTCCTCCTCCTATCTCTGATCCCAGCTTATCGAATGTTTGCATGATGCAATCGTCTCGGGCTGCCCTTAAGCGACCCGCTTCGGCTAGTCAGCAACCTCAGACTCAACCTCGCCCACCGCAACCTGCTCCTAGCCCTTCATCTCCGCCAGCCGGACCTCCTCCTTCTGGCCCTTCTCCTACAGCTGGTATCCCTGAACCCCTTTATCCCCCTGGATCGGTTCCCCCAGGCCTTAACCATCTCGGAGTTGTCCCTCCTGGTCATTACCTCGCTGGTAAAATACCTTTCCTGGCTCCCCCTCCCTGAGTCTATTCGGTCCCCGTCATGGCCACCCTCTCTCTCCCTAACCTTACCTTGGGTATACCCGTCTGGTACCTTGACCCTCCAGCCGCTACCCCTCCTGGTCACCCCAAACCCTATCTTGCTTTGACACCAGTTCAACTGGTCCCCCTCGCTTCCTCCGTTGCTACCATGCCCCCTGCACCTCCCCAGGACCCTACCCCTGTGGTGACAGCTCCAGGAAAGAAAGGCAAAGCTCACAAGGGGGCATCCAAAGACAAAGTCACCCCGACTGACCCGGTTCCT
The DNA here is from genome assembly GCA_034641835.2 of Pinus albicaulis. Classification (NCBI taxonomy): domain Eukaryota; kingdom Viridiplantae; phylum Streptophyta; class Pinopsida; order Pinales; family Pinaceae; genus Pinus; species Pinus albicaulis. Next base: position 1,668,325,386 of record CM076575.1, on the reverse strand, counting down.
CCTCCGCCTGCAAAGCCTTGCGCCTTGTGTGATGTTGTCGGTCACACCACCCATACTTGTCCTGAATTTCCTCGCATTCAACCCATGGTTAAAGTCGCGTTCCCTGAGTCTACGGTCCCTGACCCCTCTCTCCCGTCCTCGTCCGTAACCAACAACCCAAAAACTATCCGTACCAGCAAACCCTGTGCTTTGTGCAGTGTCCATGGCCATTATTCCCACCATTGTCCTCACCTGACGCATTACCGCGCCTCTTTAGAAGTAGTCCGCGAGTATGAGGTTTAACAAAATCAGTCTGCCTCTCCCATCCTCGCACATTATGCTTCGGGTCATCTTGAGGATCCCCCTGCTCCCATCGACATCCCCCCCCCCCTTGATGTCCAAATGATGGAGTCTACTACCACCATTCTTTACCTATCATCCTCTGTGAGACCCTTGGAGCACATTCCCCTTGAATCCTCCCCTGTTGTTTCACTTGACCCCCCTTCAGCGACCACCCTGGGCTCCCCATCTTTTAACCATTTGTTTCCCTGTTATTCTGTCATTCCCCGTGATGATCCGTATGCGAGCCTTTATTCCCCCACGGATGATTTAGGTAACTTTTCCGCATCATGTGATGTCTTTTCCACCCTTGACCCCCTCTTTTCCGACCATACACGAGATAACTCCACCCGTATCTATGTTGACCTCCGCAACCCGAGTCCCCGCCATACCTCCTATAGCCCTCATATACCACCCTCTAGTTTGTATCTGAGTCATAGCCATCCTGCTCATCGCACTCCCTCCCGCAGTTGCTGCTCGATGTTTTCTGTACACTCACGCTGCCGTCATTGTCCCTTCCCCCCCCATTTGTTGTCTTGTAACACTATTCTGTCGGACCTCCCGTCCCCACCATATATCGGTTACGCCGATGGTGCAAGTCGTTACTCTCGAAATCTAGCCTCGGCAGGTTGGGCCATTTTCACCCCCTTGCATGCCCTTTTGCTCTCAAACGGGGTCTGCATTGGTACTGCCACCAACAATCAGGCCGAATATGATGCAGTGCGTGGTCTCTTAGCCGATGCCTTCTTTCATCGCATCCTCCATCTGCATGTTCGTTTAGATTCCCTACTGCTTGTCATGTAACTAAATGGTGTCTATCGTGTGCGTAATCCTGTGCTGTTTAGACGATATTTATGAGTGAAACTCTTGATACGTGAATTTGAAACCATAACTTTCAACCATGTACCTCGAGAACAGAATCACTATGTAGATAGTATTGCAAACCATGTTCTAGATTGGCATTTATCACACGCATTTCATACAAGACAATAACATTCATAATCATTAAGAAAGATGCATATCCATAATATGTGTCGCAAAACATGTGTTTTAGAGTCCATGTACTCTGATACATATGACATGCCCATAGCATGTTACAAAAAAAAAAAAAAAACTCAAAACAGGGGGCACCACTCACCCCTACATACATACTAGGGGGCACCACACGCCCCACACCTAATCACTATCTGGTGGATCCCGAGCTAATAGCTCTGCTCCTGCAACTCGTAGATCACGTATCCCCTGATCGGCCATCGCCATGCGCCGCATGACCCCTCGCCATTCCGAGGGTAGACCAATACATGGCTCTATGTACTGGTCGTCTAAGTCTTGCCACCCGCGTTCTGAAACACCGGTCAGAAACCTCTCACATCTACAGCGGATGTCCTCCAGGAGGGCGGTTGCATCCTCATTATGCGCTGCTCTCGCTCCACTCGGGCCTGCAGCTCCTGATGCTACAGGTCGTCCCATATATCTGGCCGGTTTTACCGGAGCTATATCTGCATACCAAAAGTACATGAATTAGTACCCTATCTACTGTTCAATAACTTTAACATGCCCAAAAAAGAATAGTCACTTTTCACTTACCATCGGGCCCCCATACTCGACCAGGTGGAAGTGGAAGGTCTGGATCCCCACAATAACTCATCCCACTATAGGGATAGTCGTCTATGTATAACGGCATCTGATCCCAATGGGCAAAGAACTCCGATCGAAACACCCGTCCGACCGCCCCTCCTCCTCCTCTACACAGCAGTCGCCCCCACTAGCGCATCCTGGGCTCTCTCGGGCCCCCATCTGGGAGCTGTATATGAGGTCGTAAGGTTGGGATCTTCTCAAAAAAGAAGGCGTACAATAAAGTCCCATACGAGCAATCATGGTTCACTTGCCGCTTGCAGAGCGACAACTGTCATTTTAACAACACCAGCATCATTTGGGCCTACCCATAGTAGGTCCCACTCAACACACTCTCCACAATCATCATCTGCCCCCCAGTGATGTGATGGAATGCCTGGTTACCCAGGATCCGCAGCACCGCTGCGGCCACTGCACGGGTCTCCAATCTCTCTAGGTCCCCGATCAGTATCTGCGTCCCTTTGACTTGGAGACCCGGTCGACAATGCCGCTCCACAAAATCCATGATTTTCTACCCCCGCGGTAACACTGGCTGCGTATTTCCCACCATCCCAAGTGGCGGGAGACCTATCAGGAAATACACATCCTGGACTGTCAGTTCGATCCTGTGCCCCTGCACTACAAAGACCTCATGCTCTGGATCCCAATAACTGATAATCTGGGCCAACAAGGGCTCTCCAGCTCTCATCAAAGGGTTCTCCAAAAACTTCAGAACCCCAAACCTGGCCAACACACGATGGACACCCTGATCTGCCTGGATCTCTGCCCGTAATGTACCCAGGTCTCTCTCTCTCCAGTTCACCTGTATATCTGCCATATCTGCACAAAAACATCATCTTTGTCAGCCTACAGATAGGGAATACTGTAACCAAACACAAAAAACCCAACTCTCAGCCATCAAACAGCACTAAAACCCCCTCATCTTCTAGGTCGCACTTTTTTGCCAAATCCTGGGACAGGTCGCACCTTTTGGCTCAAAACCTGCATCCCAGGTCACATATTTTGGCCCAAAAAGTGCGACCTGGCCGAAAATATGCAAGGGGGGTTGTTCCTAAAATTCTGGGCCCTAATCTGAACTTTCAATCCATCAAAATGAAAGAGTAAGGTTAGGCCTCTTACCTGCAACTGACGGATCTTGATTCCAACGGTCGGTTTGTCCGCTATGCTCGCCGCAAGATTTAGGGCCTTCTCTCCTCTCTACATTCACCACAACAACACTAGCAAATGAGTGGATTTGGAGGGAAAACTGCCTTATTAAAAGAGAACCCTTGTTTCTTCTTTCGCCTGCTGCGACCATACCGTAGCTCCGTTTGACAAACCGTCTACACCGTTGGAAAGCTCTCACCGAGCCCTCAAATGGGTATCTATTAGTTTTTTGTGATTTGATACTTCACCAGGACACATTTTGTCCAAGATGGGTCACTTCACCTCCCCCCAAAATCGAATTTCCTCACTTACAACACTTGTACTTGGGGCACCACTTTGCCTCCATACTTGTCTTTGTTCATGTCGATTTTCATCATGAGATACCATTTTGTACTCATGTTTTCCTGGTCCCCCATGGGACCTTTTTTGTGTGGCAGTACCATCGAGTCGCCCTTGTTTAGAGCATCCAAGTTGAGTCATCATCACATTCATGGAGTCTATCCCGAGTCCCTTTGTACCCCGCTATAGTCCTCCATCCTTCATTGCTTGGTCTCTCTGTTGTGTCACACATTATGACCATCAGTCCCACTGTCCCCTATCCCTCATGATACTGTGTCAGTCGCTGCCATGTCATTCATGTCCTTTATGCTCTAGCAAGGGAAGTCATCCATTTGCTACTCAGTCCCCTCCATTCCATCATCATCATTGGTATTAGTCTGTCAGTCGCTCTACTATTTTCTCTTGTGCCTTAGTTGAGGATCTCTCATTGCCTCACCTATGGCGGACCTCCTTATGTCGACATCAGCTCTTTCATTCCAGAAGATAGGTCTAGAGGGCAGTGTACCTTGGTTCCAGCTTCCACTCTTGTTCGGTGCCTCGGATCAGGAAAAGGGATCTCTCATTTACCTTTGACTTGATTGTTTCTCCACTCCAGCTCTTTTCAGCATGATCGAGATCCGTATGCTTGATGGTTCAGTGATGTAGCAGTCGCTTTTGGTGATTCCCGGGTGTGTGTGAGATGTCTCAGCCCTCATGAGGGGGTGGCCCTGCAGGTAGCCCCCCACATGCCCGGATGACCTCTTCATTGCAGCCTTTGATGCAGCTCCATATATTTGATGATGTCGGCCTTAGCCGCTTGCAGCGCCTCTTTGATTTGCATGTATCAGTCAGATTTTCTGAGCCCTTCCCCGTTTAAGGCATTTGGGTTGTATTTGTATCTCATGTACTCAGATATTATTGTATAAGTCCTGGTTGTTATCCCAGGCACAGCATGTATGTGGGATCCCTAATTTTATTTTTATCTGGCTCATGTTTATGCCAGCTATACTTTATGGTTCGGTCCCTTGTTTACTGGACACACTATTCTTTTGTACTTTGTCTCGGCGGGCATAGGTATGCCTCCCCCCGCCGCCTTTAGCACAGGTACCCTCTCATAAAAAGAGACTTGTTGCACCTGCAAGTCTCGTCTCCTCAGGGTCTAGTTCTTCAGCACACTAGTCTACCTTACATTTCTCTCTCTGACTTCCCTTTTGATGTCTGGTGATTGAGTTCTTACAACGTACTTCGGTCATACGATTTGCTCCTAAAACTCGCACGCTGGGGGGAAATCTGTTACACCATTTTTGGTCATCTAACCTACTATCATTAGATGGACCCAAGTACACCATGTAAGACCAATTTTACCCCCTAAATAAAAATTGCCATCACTATATAAATGAAGCTTAATAAAACACATTTATTAGGTTGTTTATGGTCTAAACGAGGGAAACCCCAAAAGGAAATATTAAACAAACTTTATATTTGTTTGATTTTTTATGATGCATATTTAACCCCAAACAAAGAAATAAATTACATAAATCTTTATTTATCTTCTTATTTTCTAGGAATAATTATTTAAATCTTATTTAAATAATATTCCTTGTTAAATATGACTAAATCATTTATAAATAATTAAATAAGTCATTATTTATTTAATTATCATTCAACCACTTCCTTAAAATAATAAATAAATCATTTATTTATTTATTACTTACAAATAAAGGGATTTGACCCAAGTCAAATACCTTTTCCACATCAACAAATATAATAAAATATTCCATAAAAGGTGGATCTAGATTTGGTTAATGTTATTTTAATCGAGGGCACAAGATCTAGAATGACCCAATATTTTGTTATAAATAGGAGGGTTTTCCTACCATTCTTCACCTTTTGTTGCCTATTAGATCACTCTGGATCTAAACTTCTTGGTACGACTTTGAGCCATTATCATTGTCATATTTCCATTATTTGTTGTGTGAGCTCCCTTTGAGTTCTATCTTTGTCTAGGTTTTCTACACCAACAGGAGAGAGAAATACTAGATCTGAAGTGCTGAAGACTTCCAAGAACCCATCCCATTGAGGAGAATTGGATACGCCTTCTTGTTTTCCTCCCAGGTGCCCGATTAATACAAAAATTCTTTCAAAATTGTTCTTGTCTTGTCTATTGGTATATGGAGCAAACCCTTATTTTTTCTCCTTAATGTCTTTCCATGCATAGAGCTGGTTTTTGCAGCTCTTTTATGTTCAACTAACCGCAGATCTGAAGATATTGGCAGCCACTTTTGTTGTTAGGGCTATTAGTTATGCGTAGCTAAAGTGGTCCTTTTTCGTACACTTCGACGAAGGATTCATACTAACACCAAGTGCACCTACAATTTTGCAAATCGGTTCTTTTTTATATGCTTGCCATGTGGCCCATAGTGCATAATCAGACATCGCTATGAAATGCACTATGAAAGGAAGAGCCTACGTAGGTTATAAAAAAAACCAATTTTTTTATCCAAACAATTCTCCAAACCTATAATTTCTTTTAAATAAACTAATTCATATTTATAAGTTAAATATTCAATTAAATCACATAACATATCACATATTGTTTCTTCTATACTACTCTTTCCTATGTTATTGCTTTACAGAGTTTCCTTTGCATCATATGGTGCAATTTCTAGTTATTTACCTATAAAAATATTATTACATTTTAAAATTTTCATATTTAATAATATTTATCAATGATGTAGATGAAACCTTCTCGAAAGCTATGTGTTATCACTAGTATGTCCAAATTTTTGCATGAACACTTCAACCATATTGATAAGAAATGAAAGTCTATCAACCATTTAATGTCCTTGAAGATGGTGTAGTGGTCACTCCAAAAGTTGAACATACCAATAATAACACACAAATTTCGAGAAGGTTTCATCTACATAAGTTAAAATCTCCAGAAAATATACATTGTGATATTTATCAAAGTTCTATAACAATTTACAAAATTTTGAATAAATTCATAACCTATATAATTATTAAAATAAAATTGAATTCTTCCTTGAAAAAGGTCCAAAGAAAAAAGAGAAAGCACAACAGGCTCACAAAGGGAAGGGTCCCTCAGCCACCACCAATAGTAAATAATGATAGTTGTCTCTTGGAATTGTAAAGGGATAGGTCACCCCTCCAAAGTAAACTTCCTAAAAGACCTCATAAAAACTGAAAAACCAGACATCCTCTTAATCCAAGAGACAAAAATCAGTAGTCAATAAGTGGACACAATAATAGAAAAATAAAAAATATACGAAGGGCAAGCAATCTCAGCAAATTGAGCTTAGGGAGGAATTTTTGCTATATGGAAAAAAGGAAAATGGAACATGCACCATCTCATAAAAAAATAACACTGGATAAATACAATTTTGGAAAATGCAGAAAATGGAAAAAAAAGAAGAATTTACAATATGTATTCTTTTAATCACTATAGGGACAAAGAGACGTGCTGAAAAACACTAAGAGAAAACACAATGGAGGATTTCGAAGAAAACCTCATTGTATGAGGAGATCTCAACCTTATTCTCAAGACAGAGGTAAAAAGAGGAGTCACCTTTCTGCCTTACCCAAATAGAGAGACTTTAGAAGAAATAATGATGCAATGCAACCTCCTGTATATCCCTCCAAAGAATGGAAAATACACATGGGACAAAAGAATAATAGGGAATGCAAATATCAAACAAAGGGTGGATAGGATTCCCATCCGGGACGAAATGGTGGCCAACTATAGTAAAGTATCCTCAAGAATCATTCCTTCGGCAACTTCAGACCATAAACATGTTCTAATTGAACTTGGAATGGTTGAAAACTATTTCCCCCTTCCATTAAGATATAATCAGCTTTGGGGCAGCCACGAAGAAGCTAAACAAGAGGTGGAAAATTTTTGGAGGAAAAATATTAGTGGTTCACCAAATTACATATGGGAAACAAAGATTAAAGCAACCAAAGCCAAATTGAAATATTGGGATAAGATTAGCTACAGGGATCCACAGAAAGAGAAAGAGACCTTAAATCATTAACTTATAAAAATCCAAGAGGAACTTGAAAACAATGAAAATACAATTGAGAAGAAGGCAAAGGAAAAAGAAATACAATGGAAAATCTACAGGAGCAATAGACAAGAAAAAGAAACATGGAGGCTGAAATCTAGGTAGCTTTGGATACAAGCTAGAGATAAGAACAACACCTTCTTCCATAACTCTAGAACAAGAACGATAAAGAACAACATAGAAAAAATAATTGGAGAAGAAGGACAAGAAACAAAGGGTCAAGAAGAAATAAAAAATGAGGTCTTTAGACATTTCAAAACCCTCTTAACAGTAGTGGATAGTCAGGAAAACTTAGAAGATTTCTTAAAGCATATTCCAAAGGCAATTCATATGGAAACAAACAACTCCCTCATTAAAGAAGTCACAGAAGATGTAACGTCTCTACTTTTCCACCCAAATTTTTTTTTTTTTTCTATTGATAGTTTAATTCTATCCTTCTATTGGCCACAGCTATTCAGATCTACCTTCGAATTTCATCAATTATGAAAATCTATTGCACAGGGTTTTTCCTATTCCTCCTATTTCTCATATATGTATAAATGGGCTGACTATCATAGTTTTATTTTTCTCTTCCCATAATTTTTTGTCGCTTATATATATATATATATATATATATACTATTCACACATAGTTTATATAAGTTACAAATCCATAAAAATTTCTATCTGTGCATTAAACTTTTACATACAACCCTTATAGAGTTCACCATACCTACACTTTGGATTTCGATGTCATACCCTTATGGATTATATGGTGGATATGTTATTCATTTATGTTTATCTCCTCATACTCTTCCAAGAGTTATAACACTATGTCTTGAATGCAAGTTATCCATGGTTCTAAACGATCTATTTCTATTTAAATCGTATGTCATTTATATGAATTCATTACAGCCTTGCGGCCACTGTTTTCAATGTGTGATTATCGTAGCCATAGCACCATGGATATTTCACGTACCTCCAACTGTGGTGAATTTTCTGTGGAGATAGGTGACATTAAGTTTGTTGTACTAGTTCTGTTTCATTGGCAAAGTTGGATTAATGTTTCTGGCATTGGTAACCTCGTTGACATCTCCACGTCAACTTGGTTTGATGGCGGTCTGTTTATTTTTAAATTTTTGATATATTTGGACACGCTTTGGGTCACGTTTACACGCAAGGGTTATGTGTTTACATTTTTATACTATGCAATGTATGTCTGCTCATTTATTAACGCCGGTCATGTGATACGATTTTGAGTACTGTGGGATCGCTTTCAATGGATTTACATTTATGTTTTGGATGGCTATGTAATGAATTTTGATTTCCCCACTCAATCCGCGTGTATACCATCGATCCAAGGACACTTGGACGATGGAGATGGCTTAGGGTTTTGTTGGTTTTGATTTGAGAAAATCGTATTTAGTTCTGTGTTGTCAAAGGGATTGTTCTTTCGCCCTTCACTCTTCCTGACCAACTCCTGGTATTGAGACTCTGCTCGTTTGGAGAAACAAAGCGTCGTGCTCTCCCAGGATTCTGGGTGCAACTATTTCTTCATTGCATGATCATTCAGGTATGTAAATTTGAGCATTTCACTGGCTTGAGTATGTGGATTTTCCCTCTGTGCACAATACCTTTACACGTTTTCCTTGCCAGTAGAAATACACTCGATTTAGGGTGCGAGAGAAGTTGTTAAATAATTTTTTTTCCACATATTTTCGTTAAATTTTGGGAAACAGTCTCAGTCCAAATATGAGCCAATCTCTCGTTTAAATCTCTCTACTCTATTGCTCTTGATTTTTTTATTCCAACATCACTTCTTGCATTTCTTTTAGCGTCCCTTTGCTAAATTATGGTGCTAATACTTCATCATTGTCTGGTAGGAATTTAATCCTCATGGTCTTCTGTGGCCATAATCATCTTACTCGAGCCGAGTTACTCTAGATCTAAACGTCTCCCTTCCAGAAAGCATCGCTACCATAGGTAAGCAATCGATTCATTTGTACCATTTTACCATGTGTGTTTTCATTCCAGGTGATTGTCTTGGTCTTCGAATTTTTAACACTATTTAGATATTCTTTTTGTAGGTCATTTTGGAGGCAAAGGGTTTTAATCTTCGAGGTAACCCTCATTTTTATGCCTAGTTCTATTATTTTAATTTCTATGGGACATTCACATCGTCTCGTTATCACTATTCTCACATTGCCCTCATTTGGGTTCAGGTAAATTCGAATCTCGACAAGAGTTTTCTTCACTGGTATTTGGTGAATTTGTATTTCACTCGAACTTGACTTCGTTCGATCCTGAACTCTCATGTCTGTATCAACAACGTCTTATTCAGAGTGTGACCAGACTCTCTCGTTGTTATTATACATAATTTGTTCTGACAATTCAAGTTTTATTGTCGTAAAAATTACTACTTTAGTAATAACTTTTGCCAGATACTGGGACTGTGAACAAGTTAATCCCAGTGATATAATTCTCGAGATAAACATTTTCTGTAGTATTATTATGAAACAAGATAGACTAGTTCATTAGTTGGGCTTAGACATTAGTATATGCACTTATCTATAATCCCTCTCTATTCTCAATGACAGATTAATAATATATTTTAATGGTTTCCAGGTTGCTATTTCATGTTATTACTCATGTTAAGTTTATTTCTACAGTAATGGTCTGCTGAAATTTAATTGATGGAAATAATAAATTTACTAGTCTTATATTCCCTTTCTGTTCCCTCCACATTGAAATAACATAAATGTATATAAATATCTTTGCTACAAGAGTTTACAAGTCTACAATAATCTAGTGGTTCCTAAATGTGTAATCACCATTTCCACCTGTTCTATGTGTTCATGTGTATTATACTACTCCAGCAATATAATTATTCTTTTACTCCTTGATTTAAAGTTTCCATGTATGATTTACTTGTGTCAACAATAATAACCTCTGGAAATTATATATATATATATATATATATATATATATATATATATATTTATTTATTTATTTATTTATTTATTTATTTATTTATTTATATTTATATTTATATTTATAGGTTCAGTATATCTAGTTTTCTAGCTAACACCTCTAACCAGCATTTTATGTAGATCTGGTAGGTGAAATATTTGTTATCCTTCACAGCTTATAAATTTTTGCATGCACTTCATATGAGTTTCCTTATATTTATTTTCCAATAGAGTATTCAGTTTGGACATTTCACCAGTAAAGGATGTCATTCCTGCACCAGTTTAGGTTTAACTCTCAGACCAGAATTATCTACAGGTTTATTGAACCATCATTACCCCACTTTTTGATATCTGAATATATCTAACTCTAATGATTATGCTCATCCCTCCATGCTTTTCTTATTGTAGAGGGTAAATCTATAGACATACATGCACTGTTAATTCAATGATCTACAGATCTGAAATCAACATCTTTTCTAGTTCTTGCTAATTTAATCTTATTTTTAACAGAAGTAGATTAAAGTTACACACTTATGAATTATGAAGGTAATATAAATATCCAGATTTAAACCAGTCACTAGTTTAGAGCTTCTAGGTGATTTTCCTCATAATTCTTGTTCCTACAACTATGCAGAAATTAGAGGATTTAATTCTTCTAACAATTCTGTAAATGTATGGAACACAAGAAAAACATTGCAAATAATTCATTCATTCGTAAACACTATGGGCATACCAGTTCTGTAATTGACCGGTCCTCCCAACCTTAGAGTCCCTCTATCTCCAGAACTCACCCCCGAGCTGAGATCACCTCTAGAATATACCAACCTCTAATCTGTCCAGGAGTAGCTTATTTAAGCTTTTGCTCCCCAAAGCCTGTTTCTAATTCTGCGTCCAGAATTTCAGGATGTTTTTCTTCCTGTTTGCCTAGGCTTCCCTTATTTAGGGACTTTTAAAGCTGCTTTATGCTTTTCTCAGCTTTTTACCTCTTCCCAGCTACTCTCCACCTCATTGGGGAAAAACTAGATTTTTCCTTAAAATTCTAATTTGGAAATAAATTCTTTTAAGTATTTTTGAAAGATTTATGGGGAAAGTATTTTCCTCTTTCCATCCTCATGGATTTGGCAAGTGATCTCATAATTCTCATTTGGTCAATCTGCACAAAATTATTTTATTTAATTTCCACAGTTAAATACTTAATTACATCCACAAAATACCTATCCATTGGGGTACACTCCCCTTTGGATTAAAGTTCAATGTCTAGCTTGAAGGAAACATAAAACTAGGGGTGTTACATATTCCCCCTCTGAAAGAAAACACCGTCCTCAGTGTTGATACTAACTACTAGAGTTCATTTTTCAAACAAAGATGAATATTTTTCCATCATCTCAGCTTCTCTTTCCCAAGTAGCTTCTTTAGTAGTAAAGTGCTTCCACTGCACCTTTACTCTTGCTACCATTCGATTCCTCAATTCAATTTCTTCCCGCTCCAATATTTGAAGTAGCTCTGGAAGGAACTCCCCTTCTGGTTCCACCTGTATCACATTCCAATCAACAATGTGAGAAGCATCATGTACATATCTTTTTAATAATGAAACATGAAACACATTATGAACTTTAACATGGGGCGGTAGGGCCAGTTTATAAGCTACTGGTCCCACCCTTTCTAACACCTCAAAAGGCCCACAATATCTAGGAGCCAATTTTGCACAACTTCCAGCATAAAGTGTGCTCTTTTTTGGTTCAATACGTAAATATACATGATCCCCCACTTTGAATTCTCTATGTACCCTCTTCTTATCAGCATAGTTTTTCTGTCCATCTTGTGTTGTCTTGATGTTTCTTTGTATTTGTTTAACAATTCTTTCCATCTCTTGTAAAGCATCTAGCCCCAACATTAACTTATCCTTAGGTTGGCTCCAACTCAAAGGAGTACGACATTTTCTTCCATAGAGTGTCTCAAATGGACTCATTTTGATGGAGGATTGATAACTGTTATTATAGGAAAATTCCGCTAAATGCAAGTAGTCTTCCCATTTTGATGGCCTATCCATCACATAAATTCTCAACATATCCTCCAAAATCTGACTTGTTCTCTCTGTCTGACCGTCTGTCTGAGGGTGATAGGCAGTGCTAAAATTCAACTTAGTGCCCATTTCCCCAAATAGACATTTCCAAAAGGATGTTGTGAATTTAGCGTCTCTATCTAAAACAATCATCTTTGGGACCTCATGTAGCCTTACCACTTCTTTCAGGAACACATCCGCTACTTGTGCTGTCCCAAAAGTAGATTTCACATGAATGAAGTGTGCAGCTTTTGTTAAAGTGTCTACTACTACCATCACTGAGTCGTGCTGGTATCTGGTTTTGGGTAACCTTGTTATGAAATCTATAGAAACGATGTCCCATTTCCATTCTGCAATCGGCAAAGGATTTAGAAGACCAGCAGGATGCTGATGCTTAACTTTCACTAGTTGATACTCCATGCATATAGCTAAATATTTTGCTACATCTCTTTCCATTCCTAGCCAAAACAATTTTTTTTTCAAAGCTGTTAGCCTTTTATGATATCCAGGATGCCTTACATATGGTTGTTTATGATATTCATCTAGGATTTCTTTTTTTCAAAATTTATACATTGGGGATGTATAATCTATTTTTGTAGCAGATGAGCCCTTTTTGATTTTGAGTGTATTCAGCCATTTCTTTCTTTAGTATTTTCACCTGTAGATTCTCATAATTTGGATCCTGGTTTGCTACCTTTTTCACTAGATCTTCTAAATCAAAATTAACACTTCTTCCAATGATGTTTATGTTTTGGCAAGCATTTCTGATCAGGGCATCAACAATTTTATTTTCTTTCCCTCTGATATGTTTTATGTCCATATAAAATTCACTCAAAAAATATAGCCATCTGGCTTGTCAAGCATTCAAATCAGTTTGGGAAAAAAAGTATTTAAGACTAATATGATCAATCATTAATGCAAAAAAAATTCCCAAGAAGATAGTGTCGCCACATCTTCAAGGCATGAATTATAGCAGCTAGTTCCAAATCATATGCACTATAGTTCTATTCATGTGTCTTAAGTTTCCTAGACTCATATGCAATAACAAAATTTTATTGCAACAGAACTCCTCCCAACCCCTATCTACATGCATTTGTACACACAACAAATTCTTTATCAGGATCTGCAATCTTTAGTATAGGGGCTGTAGTGAGTTTTTATTTTAATTGTTCAAAACTGTTTTGGCATTTTGTAGTCCACTCAAATTCGACACCATTTCTTTGTAGTGAAGTTATGGGATATGCTATTGCAGAAAATCTTTCCACAAATCTACGATAATAACCTACAATCCCCATAAATGATCTCACTGTTGAAACATCAGTTGGCACCGGTCATTCTATAATAGCCTTTATCTTTTCAGGGTCAACAGCCAACCCTTGTTCAGAAATAATATGACCCAAGTATTGGATCTTGTCCTTATAGAATTCACATTTACTGAAATTGGCATATAACTGGTTTTCTTTCAGAGTTTGCAACACTATCCTCAAGTGCTCTTTGTGCTCCTCCTCACTTTTTCAATAAACTAAAATATCGTCTATGAACACTAGTACGAATTTATCCAAGTACTTGTTTAAAACACTGTTCATTAAGCACATAAAGGGTGCAGGGGCATTTTTCAAACCAAAAGGTAGGACTACAAATTCTTAGTGACCATACCTGGTTCGAAAAGTTGTTTTACTAATGTCTTCCTCCTTAATTCTGAGTTGGTGATAACCGGTCCTTAGATCAATCTTAGAAAATATTGAAGCTCCTCTTACTTGATCAAAAGATCATCAATTCAGGGCAAAGGGTATCTGTTTTTAACTGTCAACTTATTCAGCTGACGATAATCAATGCACATTCTAAATGTTCCATCCTTCTTTTTCAAAAACAACACTGGTTCTCTCCAAGGAGACACACTCAGTCTAATATAACCGTTATCCAACAATTCTTGCAATTTCATTTTCAGTTCCATGAGTTCAGGGGGACTCATTCAATAAGGGGCTCGGGAAACAGGTGTTTCTCCCCAAACCAAATTGATTGAAAAGTCAATCTCTCTTTTGGGGGGAAGATGAGGAATCTCGTTTGGAAAAACTTCCTTAAACTCTCTTACTACTGGCAAAGTATCCAACAGGTTTTCTTCAGGTTGATGTTCTAATTCTTCGACATGTACTGCATATACTTGATATCCTTTCCTAGCTGTTATTTTTAGTTGCAGTGCTGATATTTTTCTTATAGAGATGGGTTTTGGTTTTCCCTTGAGAAAAAAAAGGTTTCCCTTCTTCATCTATGCAATGCATAGTTTTATCGCAACAGTTCATCATAGCCTTTGTCTTTTCTAGCTAGTCCATTCCTATCAACAAGTCATATGAGCCTAAGGGCATAATGTTAAAATTTACTTCTATCTGAAAATCATTTAATTTAATTACTGTTTGAGGTAACTTATGAGTTACTTTCCTCTTGGTGCCAATGCTTAACTAGACCAACCAAGACTGCTGAAACTTTTCAGCTTTGAGATTGCATTTTTCTACCACCTATGGACTAATGTAACTCAAATAAGCACCTGGATCAATTAAAACAGTAACAGATTGGTCAACAATCTTACCTTCCATTTCGACCATGGTAGCTTGGTGTTCTACTTGTCGATTCTCCAGGGCTGCACTGATAGTGGGTATATTTCTTGTTATATCATTTATTGTGGTAGCTTCTCGATCCCTCATAATCATTTGAATATTTCGGTGGGGACAATCCCTCAAGAGATGAGGTTCTCCACAACCCCAGCATTTCAAACGCTCCCTCATTTTAACTGTGCCTTCCTTCTTATTCTCTCCATCTAGTTGTTTGGAACCAACTTGGGACTGGGAATTTTGGATTTCTTTTGGTTTATTAAACTTTTTCTGCTGATGATCCCTACCAAAATTATTTAAGTAAGATGGTTTCTGTTTCTTTCCTTTGATTTCACCTTTTTTTATCCAGCCTTTACCATGCTCACCCTTTCCTTTAAACTGTTGGTAGCATAATCTAGATTTCCTCACTGCTTCATCCATATTTTTTGGGTTATCGAACTCGATCTTCTCTTTGTACACAGTAGGAAAACAACTCAAAAACCTTTGCACCTTTGCCTTCTCTTCCCGAATGTAAGGGACATATCTTAACAGGTTTGTAAACTTGGTGACAAACTCATTGATAGTGAGCTGTCCCAGTCTAAGTTCATGGAATTACTTTGCTTTATCATCGGGTTTTTAAACTTGACTTGGAAATCTTCCCAAGTCATTGTTTTTTCATCAATGGCATGGATCATTTTCGTCTCATCTGACCACAAGGTAGCCTTACCTTGTAGCTAGTAGACAACTAATCTGGCCTTCAGATTGCTTTCATATTTATAGACCTGGAAATAATTAATCATGTTCAACAACTAGGCTTCAACATCTTCCTCCTTCTCCCCATCATAGGAGGGAGGTTTGATCTTTCTTAATTCCCCCTGTAATTCCTTTTTCTACTTGTACTGATGCCTAGTAGCATCATCTTCCTCAGAATCATCAGAGAACTTGCCCTTCTTCCTCTTTCCGGAACCTTCACCTTCTTGGAAGTTTCGCGAATTCAATTCTCTGATGAGCTTTTTCTGCTCCTCACTGGCTAATGAAAGTCTGTCATTCTGGCTTCTTAGCTCAGCCATCTCTCGTTGCAAACTGTGCAACATAGCCATCACTGAAGCATTGGGATCTAGTGTATTATCTTCATCATGCAGATCAACATAAATTTCATCACCTCCAGCGATTTGACTTTTCTGTTTCAACACCATTGTACACTAAACAACACATATCAGTAAAAAAAAAAAAAAAATCCAAGAAGAAATAATTTATACAGTGAACACAAGAAAGACAACCCAGTTTTATCTAACATGAGCTCTGATACCATTTGTAACGTCTCTTCTTTTCGACCCAATTTTTTTTTTTTTTTCTATTGATTGTTTAATTCTGTCCTTCTATTGGCTAGAGCTATTCAGATCTACCTTCAAATTTCATCAATTATGAAAGTCTATTACACAGGGTTTTCCTATTCCTCCTATTACTCATATATGTATAAATGGGCTGACTATCATAGTTTTATTTTTCTCTTCCCATAAGTTTTTGTGGCTTATGTTATATATATGTATCAATATATATATATATATATATACTATTCACACATAATTTATATGGTTACCTTTATCCATAAAAATTTCTATCTATGCATTAAACTTTTACATACAACCCTTATAGAGTTCACCATACCTACGCTTTGGATTTCGATGTCATACCCTTATGGATTATATGGTGGATATCTTATTCATTTATGTTTATCTCCTCGTACTCTTCCAAGAGTTATAACACTATGTCTTGAATGCGAGTTATCCATTGTTCTGAATGATCTATTTCTATTTAAATCGTATGTCATTTATATGAATTCATTACAGCCTTGCGGCCACTGTTTTCAATGTGTGATTATCGTACCCATAGCACCATGGATATTTCACGTACCTCCAACTGTGGCGAATTTTCTGTGGAGATAGGCGACATTAAGGTCGTTGTACTGGTTGTGTTTCGTTGGCAAAGTTGGATTAATGTGTCTAGCATTGGTAACCTCGTTGACATCTCCACGTCAACTTGGTTTGATGGCGCTCTGTTGATTTTTAAATTTTTGTTATTTTTGGACACGCTTTGGGTCACGTTTACATGCAAGGGTTTATGTGTTTACGTTTTTATATTATGCAACGTATGTCTGCTCATTTATTAACACCGGTCATGTGATACGATTTTGAGTATTGTGGGATCGCTTTCATTAGATTTACATTTATGTTTTGCACGGCTATGTAATGAATTTTGATTTCCCCACTCGATCCGCATGTATACCATCGATCCAAGGACACTTGGACAATGGAGATGGCTTAGGGTTTTGTTGGTTTTGATTTGAGAAAATTCTATTTAGTTCTGTGTTGTCAAAGGGATTGTTCTTTCGCCCTTCACTCTTCCTGACCGACTCTTGGTATCAAGACTCTGCTCATTTGGAGAAACAAAGCATCGTTCTCTCCCAGGCTTTTGGGCACAACTATTTATTCCTTGCGTGATCATTCAGGTATGTAAATTTGAGCATTTCACTAGCTTGAGTATGCAGATTTTCCCTCCGTGCAAAATACCTTTACACGTTTTCCTTGCCAGTAGAAATATGCTCGATTTAGAGTGCGAGAGCAGTTGTTAAATAATTTTTTTTCCACATATTTTCGTTAAATTTTGGGAAACCGTCTCAGTCCAAATATGAGCCAATCTCTTGTTGAAATCTCTCTACTCTATTTCTCTTGATTTTTTTATTCCAACATCACTTCTTGCATTTCGTTTAGCATCTCTTTGCTAAATTCTGGTGCTAATACTCAATCACTGTCTGGTAGGAATTTATTCCTCATGGTCTTCTGTGGCCATACTCATCTTACTCGAGCCGAGTTACTCTAGCTCTAAGCATCTCCCTTCTGGCAAGCATCGCTACCGTAGGTAAGCTATCCATTCATTTGTACCATTTTACCATGTGCAGTTTCGTTCCAGGTGATTGTCTTGGTCTTCGAATTTTTAACACTATTTCGATATTCTTTTTGCAGGTCGTTTTGGAGGCAAAGGGTTTTAATCTTCGAGGTAACCATTGTTTTTATGCCCGGTTCTAGTATTTTATTTTCTATGGGACATTCACATCGTCTCGTTATCATTATTCTCACATTGCCCTCATTTTGGTTCAGGTAAATTCGAATCTCGTCAAGAGTTTTCTTCACTGGTATTTGGTGAATTTGTATTTCACTCGAACTTGACTTCTTTCGATCCTGAACTCTCAGGTCGGTATCAACAACATCTTAGTCGGAGTGTGACCAAACTATCTCGTTGTTATTATGCATAATTTGTTCCGAAAATTCAATTTTTATTGTCGTAAAAATTACTACTGTAGTAATAACTTTTGCCAGATACTGGGACTGTGAACAAGTTAATCTGGGTGATGTAATTCCCAGGATAAACATTTTCTATAGTGTTATTATGAAACAAGATACCCTAGTTCATTAGTTGGGTTCAGACATTAGTATATGCACTTATCTATAATTCCTCTCTGTTCTCAATGACAGATTAATAATATATTTTAATGGTTTCCATGTTGCTATTTCATGTTATTACTCATGTTAAGTTTATTCCTACGGTAATGGTATGCTGAAATAATTGATGGAAATAATAAGTTTACTAGTCTTATATTCCCTTTCTGTTCCCTCCACATTGAAATAACATAAATGTATATAAATATCTCTGCTACAAGATTTTAAAAGTCTACAATAATCTAGTGATTTATGAATGTGTAATCACCATTTCCACCTGGTCTATGTGTTCATGTCTATTATACTACTACAGCAATATAATTCTTCTTCTACTCCTTGATTTAAAGTTTCCATGTATGATTTACTTGTGTCAACAATAATAACCTCTGGAAATTATATATATATATATATCGGTTCAGTATATCTAGTTTTCTAGCTAACACCTCTAACCAGCATTTTATGTAGATCTGGTAGGTGAAATATTTGTTATCCTTCACAGATTATAAATTTTTGCATGCACTTCATATGAGTTTCCTTATATTTATTTTCTAATAGAGTATTCAGTTTGGACATTTCACCAGTAAAGGATGTCATTCCTGCACTAGTTTAGGTTTAAGTCTCAGACTAGAATTATCTACAGGTTTATTGAACCATCATTACCCCACTTTTTGATATCTGAATATATCTAACTCTAATAACTGTGCTCATCCCTCCGTTATTTTCTTAATGTAGAGGGTAAATCTATATACATACATGCACTGTTACTTCAACAATCTGCAGATCTGAAATCAACATCTTTTCTAGTTCTTGCTCATTTAATCTTATTTTTAACAGAAGTAGATTAAAGTTACACACTTATGAATTATGAAGGTAATACAAATCTCCAGATTTAAACTAGTCACTAGTTTAGAGCTTCTGGCTGATTTTCCTCATGATTCTTGTTCCTACAACTATGCAGAACTGAGAGGATTTAATTCTTCTAACAATTCTGTAAATGTATGGAACACAAGAAAAAAATTGCAAATAATTCATTCATTCGTAAACATTATGGGCATACCACTTCTGCAATTGACCAGTCCTCCCAACCTTAGAGTCCCTTTATCTCCAGAACTCACCCCTGAGCTGAGATCACCTCCAGAATAGACCAACCTCTAATCTATTCAGGAGTAGCTTATTAAGCTTTTGCTCCCCAAAGTCTGTCTCTAATTCTGCATCCAGAATTTTAGGATGCTTTTCTTCCTATTTTCCTAGGCTTCCCTTATTTAGGGACTTTTAAAGCTGCTTTCTGTTTTTCTCACCTTTTTACCTCTTCCCAACTACTCTCCACCTCATTGGGGAAAAACTAGATTTTTCCTCAAAAATCTAATTTGGAAATAAATTCTTTCAAGGATTTTTGAAATATTTCTGGGGAAAGTATTTGCCTCTTTCCATCCTCATGGATTTGGCAAGTGATCTCATAATTCTCATTTGGTCAATCTACACAAAATTATTTTATTTAATTTCCATAATTAAATACTTAATTACATCCACAAAATACTTATCCATTCGGGTACACTCCCCTTTGGATTAAAGTTCAATGTCTAGCTTGAAGGAAACATAAAACTAGGGGTGTTACAAAAGAAGAAGTTGAGGAAACTATATGGGAATTTCAGCCGGACAAGGCACCAGGTCCAGATGGCTTTCCCATTGCTTTCTACCGCACCTTGTGGCATCTCATAAAAAATGATTTAATGAAGATGATAATATATGTTATCAGGAAGAAAAAAATTGGGGGATTCACCAACTCCACATTTATAGCCCTCATTCCTAAAGATCCCCACCCTTCTTCCCTTAACCGATTTCGGAAAACTTCCCTCTGCAATGCCTCTTACAAGATCATCTCAAAAATTATTGCTGGTAGGCTCAAAACCCTTCTCCCTTCCCTTATCTCTGAAAATCAAGGTGGTTTTATCCCCAACCGATAGATTTTTGACAATATTATCTTAGTGCAAGAAGCTCTCCACACTAGCCTCTCTAGAAATGACAAAGGGTTCATTCTCAAAATGGATATGGCTAATGCTTTTGATAGAGTAAACCTCTCTTTCCTTACAGTTGTTCTAAAAATATTTGGTTTTTCTGATGATTTCGTCAACTTAATCCATGCTTGCACAACAGACCCTTGGATAGCCCCCCTTGTTAGTGGAAGACCTTGTGATTTTTTTCAAAGCTCAAGGGGTCTAAGGCAGGGTTGTCCCTTGTCCCCTTTTCTCTATATTCTCATAGCTACCTCTCTAAGTCGAAAATTGGAGCACAGTAGAAGAAATTCCACCTTAACTAGCCTCTCTATCAACAGTGGAACCAAAAGAATAAACCACTCCTTGTTCGTTGATAACAATATCCTTTTGGGTGCATTGTTGCTAGAAGATTCAAAACCATCCTTGGCAACTTCTTGGATGTTTCAGGTGGACTGGTCAACAATGGAAAAAGTTGCATCTATAGTTGGAATACTCCCATTAGAATTCTTCAGCGAATTTCCCAAATTCTGGAAATGCCTTATCAGAACAACTAGGATCATTTCCAATACCTTGGGATTCCCATTACCAAGAATAACATGAAGACTGAAATCTGAAGTAAATATGTTGAGAAAATGAAAGCGAAAATTCAAGCTTGGGCCATGCTTTGGTTAAATCAAGCAGGGCGAACTATCCTCATCAAATACATTCTTTCAACCTTGCCTTTATACCATTTTTCTCTCATCACTGATCCTGTAAGCATCCCCAAAAAAATAGAAATTATAATCAGAAGCTTCTTGTGGCAAGGCAGGAAAAGAGAGAAAGAAAAATTCAGCCTAGTAAACTGGAAACAAGTTACAACTCCTTACAAAAATGGAGGAATCTCCATAGAAATCCCTGGAATAATGAATATGGCCTTGGGAAATAATATTACATGGAGGTTCCTAACAGGGAAAAACTCTGGTGGAAAGCAATACTAGAGGAAAAATACCTCAATCCACCAAGAATTTCAATTCTGGAAAAAAATCCTCCAACTAGACCCTGCACTCAAATATGGAAAGTAATCTCTGGAGCAATCCATTTAATCAAGGATCACATCTCAATGAGGCCAGGAAATGGGGAACAGATAAATTTATGGAAGGACAACATAATGGGACATCCTCCCTTAGACAATAACCCATAAATTAAGGATATAAAGAGATGAATGACAAGGGAAGGATACAAAAAATTGGAAGATATTTCCAATTGGGAGATAAATGTTGAATGGAAACAATGGGCAAAACCCAATATGCCCAATGATCTAGAAAACCAATGGAATCTCACGACTTCTCTTCTTACTGGTGCGGCACCAATCAACAAAAATATCAAAGATTCCTTCTATTGGATACCAATGGGAGGAGTTTATTCGGTTAAGACTGGATATAAAAAAATTCAAGAGCATCAGAGGCAGCAAGAATGTCATTATTGGAGGCAGGCCTGGAGAGTAAACCCTTTGCAAGGTAAAAATATTTTTATGGAAACTGCTTCACAACAAATAATTAATAGCAGAGAATCTAAAGAAAAGAGGAATCTGTGGACCATCACAATGTCCTCTCTGTATGAAGGCAAAGGAAACAATCCAACATCTTTTCTTAGAGTGTCCCTTTCCTAGAAATTGTTGGGAGACGATGGTGGCACCTACTGAAGCAAACTTGAACCATAATCTCCCTATAAGTCAAGTTTATTAGCAAATGGAAAAGAAAATTTCCTCACTCATTCAAAAACAAATCAACAATGAAGATATTCTGGAGCAGACTCCCATCTTTTCTCTATTGGCAAATATGGCTAGCCAGAAATGGGAAAATTTTTAAAAACAAAATCCCCACAGTAAACACAATAACATCATAAGCATGGGGATTTATGATTGAATTTATCTCATCCAAAGGGCTCTATGTAATATACATGGCTGAACTCCATGATCATGAAAGAAGCTAGATCAGTTTTGCTATCAACAAGATCAGCTACTGTCCTCAAAAAAAGAACACAAGGGTGGAAAAAATATGGAAAATTAGAAAGACAGAGGCAGAGTTTCAAAGTTGGATTCATTCTCTCAACAGAGCCTGCCTTTTCTTTGACGGAGCGTCAAATAAAAATCCAAGCAAAGTAGGATCAGGGGGCCTCATCATCCCATAAGATAAAACAAATCAGATAGCTTACAATTGGGGATTGGGACAAATGTCAAATAACAAAGTGAAGGCTTATGGATTACTTTTGGCCTAAAAATCCTACAGGATAAGAAAATAAATAATGCAATTATCTTTGGAGACTCCTCTCTCATCATCCAAGCAATGGTGAGTAAGTCCCCACCAAAAAACACAGCTCTTAATCAAATCCTGCACATAGCAAAGCATATAGGAAAGATTGAATATTTTCTCACCCTGAGAATACACAACAAGCAAGCGGATCTTCAATAAAATGAGGGAGTACAGAGAAATATAGGACAAGTCATAATTGATGGCACCATATCCCATATCCCTATTCCATGAATTCTTCTCCTCCCTCTTTGACTTCAAAGCTTCTCCATATTTTCATTGATAAGAAAATCAGCAGATATCTTGTGATCATATTAGATCAAGTAACCTAGCTAATGTCCAAAAATCATATCAAGCATGATCCCTTTAAGATCCACCATATCTCTGCATTTAGTACTCTCTCCTTACATATCACGTTGTCTCTCGTGACTTCCCTTTGTAGAGATTGCTCTCTGATAGGTTATAAAAATCATGCCATGGTTTGGTTCATCATATTATGTGTCTCAGGAGTGCCTTCATCACAGCTCACACAATGCTTTCCTTTCTCCTTCCACAAAGCCTTCTCCCTCGTTTTTTGCAACGTCCTCCCTCCACCCTGCACCTCCTTTCATTTTCTCGAAGCATAGGCCATCCTTGTACTTCTTCTGCGCCCTCTTACTCCTTCCCTCCCCACACATCTTTCCTTTTTTACCCTCTCAATCCCATCTTCTAAAGCCCCTACTCTCCTTGCTTTCAGCCTCTCTTACTCTGCTCTTTCCTCATTTCATCAAACTGGATTTCCTCTTGAAATAAGGAAGAAACGCAACATAAAAAAAATAGAGGATCTTCTACTCAGAATCCGGAAAAGCGTGCAGCAGCAACAAGAACAATGTAAACATCAAATAGAAAGGAGCTCAACGCAAGTGCCCACACTCTTCTTCAACAAATGGATCCCTTAGAAGACAGGCAGCACGCATATGCATTCTGCAAATCCCATAGAGTGGTGATTGAAAGTTTTAGAAGGCAAATCCAGCAAGATAAGGCTCGAACTAAAGCAAAGATGGCTTTCATTCGCTCTCAATGGGACACTTGCAACAAAGATGTAATGACAGTCAAGAATCATTGCAATCATATGGAAGAATATCTCAAATTCATAAAGGAAGCTCTGAACAAAAAATCAGAACAAGGCTCCACCTCTGAGGATCAAGGAAGCAGATACAGAGGTAGTGAGAATATTGTGAACAAATTATCCTTCATATCATCTGATCCTTTCTATTTATGTCTAAAACTACAATAGTAAATCTAGTTTCAAAATGAAAGATAAATGTATTTTTCTCTTAGATCAATTTGTCTGGCAACATAGCACAAATGTAATAGCCTCTACCTCAAAGAGGAGGAAAAAAAATAACAACTCCATTAACACTCATGTTGTAATGATCCGAGTAGAAAAAATCGTTTTGTATCAAGATTGAGGAAATTTTGTAATGAGAAACTTCTTCTCCTCCTTCTTTTCAAATAATATAATACAACCTAATTTGTGCTTTAAAAAAAAGAAAAAAACATTGATATAAATATTTATATAATTATATATGTTGAATTTTTATATATAAGTTTTAATGGTATCTATGTTAAAGTTAAATATTATTAAATAATATATCATTAAAAAAATTAATAAGAAATATAAGAAATATATTATTTAAATTTGATTTTTTTTATATTAAATAAAAAAGTAAAGACAAATTTTAATTAATTGATATTTTAAGTTCTAGAAATGAAGTTAATAAATTAATTTGAAGATAATTTTTTCTGAAATATATAGAAATAGTTTAATTTCAAAGATTTCTAGACACAAGTCAAACTTCAAATTTTATCAAATTAGTAAATCTGAATATTGTAAAAGAATTTTTGGACATCCACATCTTATAAATACAAGTTCCTAACCAAACATAAATAAGAAAAAATAGTAAAAATATTATTTTCAACATGGGAGTCCCACCTAAACAAAAATAGAGAAGTTTTGTCCAATTATTCAACTAATTTAATAAAACTGTCTATTCGAAACAAATAGTAGAACAGTGTTCCTTCCAACATCAACTCCCACTTAAAAACATGGAAAAACCTCTGATTATTCAATTAATTTAAAAACGCTTGGTGTCCTCTAATTATTTAGAAAAAAATCAGTCGAACTATTCGACTAGTCTAATTAATTTGAAATAAAGGTGGTTTAACTGTTCGATTAGTCTAACTTATTAGAAATAGCGCTCAGAAATGAAAAGCACGTTTGATACAGTTCGCAATAAGTCTTATTGCAGGAATCTTTTGAACAGCGGGAAGCTAATTGTGGTTCCACTATGTTCTAAATGGCCCTGCGATGCTAAAGAAAGAGGCGACGCCAGTATCGTCTATCTTACAAGCAAAGTCGATCATCAGCTCGGGAAAAGCTTTTTAGGGTTTACAGAATAACGATTTTCGAGATGTGTAGATCTCCTTGCTGCTCTAACAGAATAACAAGTTTAAATGGATGTTATTTTGGGAATTAAATTTTCTAAACTCAATCAATTTTGACAAGCTTAATTAACTTTGGCACAAGCCTGAGGCGGATCAGTGATCTTCTATCCAATAAAAAAGGCTAACCTCTATCTAAGTTCAGCATAATCTAGTGATCTTCAATCCAATAAAAAGGCTAACCTCTACCAAGGTGGTAACCCCTACATAGGTTCATCATAATCCCAAAAGATAAAAATGAGTATATTATGGTATTTTTTATTTGGATTGTAGGTTTAGAAAAAATTCAGTATTCAATTGATCAAAAGGAGGTCAAATAATTTACTTCAGTGGTATTCTTTTTCAGATTTTCAAATAATATTCAATTGTTTTTCCTAAAATTTACAATCCAGTGAAGTTCCGAAAAAAGTGGTTGATTGGATAAATGTCAATTTATATGCATGGATGTCGCTGGTCGTTAATAGCAGGACGACTGCCTGGGCGAACCGACAACGAACGTCAAAACAAGACGCGCAATCTCAGAAAGCAGATTTTGACGGACGAATGTCAAAACAAGACGCGCAATCTCAAGACGCCGGAATGTCGTCCATGGCGGAATGTCGTCTTCAAAACGCCGGTGCGATACAATGGAATGCTAGCACCGAACCACTGTTGCTGTAATATCGGTAATGCAGATATTCAAGAAACTACCAATTCTTCCGAGACAGGCTGTGACCCATTTCTTAAAAATTCGGACCGTGAAGATGATTCCGAGCGCGCGCCCTTTCGTATGTCACATACTAATCTCGTTGAAACAGAAGCGGACCTGCAATCCTCGCATTCCAATCATTTTACAGAAAATGCAGCAACCATAGACGATATTTTTTTTTATCTCAATCAGTTTCTATTTTCGACGGTCTTTGCATTAGAAGACCTCCACAGCGGAGCTGCTACATCGGACGCGGGAATGACTGAGTTTGAATATCAAAACAAAATGCAGCAAGAGAACAGTTTTACAGTGACCGATGATCCACGGATCAAAGAAATCTATGACAGCACAGAACCTGTAGATTGGAAACTCTTGCTGAGCGTTTCCAGAAATTACTTTTCGTTCGTCAATATTACCATGTTATTTTCAATGAAATAGGTTTTTAAGTAGACAAGAAGACGAGGATTCACCATAATTGGGAATAATATGGCGCCTATTGAACATTGGAAAAGTTTATCAAATTAATGCAGAATATAGTTTGGCCCTTTTAGTGTGAAGGTCATTATTGCCCGCTCATCTGTTGAGAATATTATTAATTGTAATACACCGTTTGATGATTAAACGAGCAATTGCCCCAAAAGATGTAAATAGAGGCCTATTCTATTTTTAAATTTATAATCTCTAATTATATTAGAGTTTGTTAACAAAATTATTATCTAATATCATTACAACTTCTCCAACATTTAGAATAAAATATTGTATATTGAATATGTATTTTAAGAAGAATGAGAATACATTATTTATGACATTTTTTTAAAGTAATTTAACTAATACATGGAATGATTTTTTTTTGTATTTTATATCTTTAATTTTTACTCACAATTATGTATATATTTTTAAAAATCATAATTTAAAATAATTTAACACCGTAACATTAGTTGGATGATCTATCTTAAAATAATATTCCTTTCGGCCTCTAAATTAGTTGTATAATTGCAAATTCCTACTTGCCAAATTAGTTGAATGATCTACATTAAAATAATATTCCTTCACTGCTGCATATTCAAAGTTTGCAGCCAAATTAATTGGATGATACTAATTTAACATCAATCACACACATTGACCTGCATTGAGCAACAAAACACATTAACATCCATTTAACACCCAATTACACAATAATACAACAAGACAAAGTTGCATTAACTTACACCATTAGCATTTCCAATTTTTAATCAAAATTAGACAATGAAAATTGTTAGAATGATCAAGAAAAGTAGTCTTATCATCAATTTTAAACATTCATTAATAATTTGAACTTAATTTGGCATTTGGAAAGAACTTCTAAAATCATCACTCCATAAATTTTTGATATATCTAAAATTTATATAAAATTCAACACATACAACAAATATATATATATATATATATATATATATATATAATTATTCTAATAACTCATAATATAACAAATTACTTTTTACCATTTATCACCAAACAATTTTGCACAAGGTCAAACAATCAAACTTATTAATTACCACAAAATAATGAATGTACCCTATTTATCCACAACATGCATATTTACATTTTTTTATTTCCTTTTAATTTTTACCAATATGAAAATAAATAATCACGGTGTAAAAAATTTAATAAGAAAAAAATGAAAATCCCTAATAATGAACCATTTAATAAAAAAACGTAATTCATATAGTAGAAGTGTTGTAAGGAATCAAAATACCATATAACTGAACAATAGTACCAATGATGAAAGCCTATTTCTTCTTTTATAAATAGGCTTATTTTCATCTATTTAAAGTAAAGAAAAAGAAATATATATTCATGAATATAAATCGAATGTGGTTAAAAATTTATTTTTTTTAAAGAAAATAATCCCCATTTGCAAGATATTTAAAATAATGTAAAATTAATAATAAAATTTAAAACTATATAATTTATTATAAAACTTTAAAAATTTCTAATAATTAATCATTTAACAAAAATAATACTATAATACATTAAGGAATCATAATACGATAATAGAGAATAATAGTGCAAGTGATGAAAGCCTTTTTTCTTCTTTTATAAATAGATTTTTTTTTTTTCAAAGCCTTTTGGAAAGTGTTGGGTGTGCTAAACTCTACTTTATAAGAGTTCATTCATAAGAAATAGGTTCCATTATCCTTTGATGATTTGAGGCCTATCTCTATGTATGTGTAACTTGGTACGCAAATTAATTTCTAAAATTATTGCCAACACTTTAAAAAGAATTTTTTTGGGTGCCCTCAACTCTAATTTTATGGAGTTCATTCATAAGAAGTAGGCTCCAATATCCTTTGATGATTTGAGGCCTATCTCTATGTATGTGCACTTGGTATGAAAATTAATTTCTAAAATTATTGCCAAGAGGTTAAAAGGAATTTTTTTGGAGTTATAATTGTTCTAAAATTATTTTGAACATACTAAAAGGAATTTTATTTGGAGTTATAGCTGAAGAGAAATTTAGGTTTATTTTTAATAGACAAATTCATGATGCCATTGGAACAACCGAGTAAGGAACGCATTCAATCAACCCAGTAAGAAATCCATTCAATTAAATATAGAATCTTTCTGTTGCAATGATGAAGACCTTGCATGTACAGTAAATTTGTTTTATCTTAGACTGTTATTGATCTAGCTCTCCATGCGTTTGAAGATTGTGGAATGGATTATAGGATGCCTCTCCTTAGCTTCCTTTGCATTAGCAACAAGTTCCTCTCCATTAGGTTTCTTTATTGCTTCTAGAGGAAAAATTCACGATGTGGTTTCTTTATTGCTTATAGAGGAAAAATCCATGATCCCCTTGGAACAACCTAGCAAGGAATCCATTCAATGTTCAATTAAATCTAGAACCTTTCTGTTGTAGTAATGAAGACCTTGCAAAAGCACATGACAAGGTAAATTTGTTTTATCATAGATTGTTATTGATCTAGGTGGGCATGAATGGATTATAGGATGCCTTTCCTTAGCTTCCTTTGTAGTACCAAAAAAATTATCTGGAGTTGGTTTCTTTATTGCTTCTAGAGGAATTTAACAACTTCAACAAGAATTTATTTATGTCATATTCTCTTTGTATTGGTAGGCAAAGATCTCAGTATTTCAATCAGAGAAGCTAGGAGAGTTGGAACCTTGAAATGAATCATTTTCCAAATGTCTTTATTTCATAATTACTTTTTTTTTTATGCCATTATGAACTTTGAAAAAGGTTTTGTTTCTGGAATTAGAAAGATAAAAGAGATTCTGAATATTTGTTCACAATGCCACCGTCATAGAGAGATTAATTTCAGAATGTCATCATTGTTTTTTAACACTTCATGAAGAAGTAAAATATTAAATGGCCTCCCTTTTCTCAATGAATTTGTAATGAATTTGTTAAACTTATCATTGAGCATCAAATACTTAGGCTTCATCGTAGAGCCAAATATTTACAGATGCGGAGAGTGTGTATGGTTGTACATTAAAATTTAAGCAAGTGTTTCTGTATGGTGTAATAGGTGGCTTCCAATTGGTGGTGAAGGCTATTCTTGGAAGAATTCCTCTATTTTGAATGCCTATTACTCACATATCAAAATTTATCTTCAACAATATTAGTGCTTCCTTCCTTGGACTAGAAAGAGGGTGAAGAAAGAAATGCATATATTAGAATAGACTAAAGTGGAAAACCTAAAAGAAGCTTGAGGTTGGAGGTTAAAAAATATTCATTGCTTTACTTATGCTCTTAGTGAAATTCTTTGAAGGCTTGTCTATAATGAAGGGTTGTGGATTAAGGTTATGAAGTCTAAACACCTTATAAGGTTGTCTTTTGAAGAATGGTTTATGCAGGAAAGAAAGTCTTTGCAACGAGGGTCTGTTGTATGGAAAACTTTGGTAACGGTGTTCCCTCTCACACCCTTTTGAAGAATGGTTTGTACAGGAAAGGAACTCTTTGCAACGAGGTTCTATTGTATGGAAAACTTTGGTAAAGGTCTTCTCTCATATGAAATTGGGAAGATTAGAAACTTAGTAGGGAAATGAGAAGAGAATAGGAGAAGACCCCTGAAATGAGTGTAAGGTATTTCATGATGTCTAAAACCTTGTTAAATATTTTCATACCTGAGATATTTTCTCCCTCGAGGATGCAGTTGTAAATGATGGAAGGAATATATGAGCTGAGGGCTAGAAGTTGGCAGAAGACTGGGCATATGCAAGGGGAAAATCACAGGAATGGAAATCTTTTGTTAATGAATTAGCAATGGATATCATAAACATTTATATCAAGAAGAAATTTATCAACTAGTGAGGGATTTAGAGAGTATGCAATAAAATTCGGGATATTCTGCTAAGATGGAAGAAATGAAGCTGGAGAAAGAGTTTTGTGGCAGCAGGTAGTGTGGAAGTTAGACTGAGTTTTATGACGGCTGAGAGTGTGGAATTTAGACTGTAGTTTAAAAGCCAAAATTATCCTCTCATTAGCTAGACAAATAAACTCTGACATGGAAAAAATATCAGAAAAGGAACATGCACGGTCCATAGAGATCCACTTTGTGTATGGGAAATGTGGAAATTATGGATCGCTTGTCTATTTCCTATAAGTTATCTATAGTAGTATGGTTTGAAGCACTTCATATAAGGGAAAAACCAAGTGGTTTCCTATAAGTTATCTATAGTAGTATGGTTTGAAGCACTTCATATAAGGGAAAAACCAAGTGGGAGAAGAGGACTTTGCTAGATTTTTTTCGTTTTTGGATTGGAGACATGTATAAAAAAGTTTACAGGGCTTTACCATGTTATGTGTTTTGGGTATTTGGACCTCAAGGAACAAAACCATATTCCAAGGAGCAGAGTTCAGTGCAACACAAATAGCTCATAAAATCAGGAGTGCATGTGACTGTAGTTGGAATCCATTGAAAGAAAAAGTTTCCAGTTTCCAAAACTAAAAAATAATCTCTTATAAACTATGACCAGGCATGGGATTTTGTGATGGATACTGCCAGGGTTGCCTAGGTTTGTGGGGTTGATGTTGTCTTTATTCTCAATCAATCTCATTTCAATCTCATTTTTTCAAACTGAAACTAGCTGCTGGAAGGTTGAGCAATTTTCCATGTGGATCCTCTTGAAAACATGAGCAGTGTAAACAGGAGCAGCTAAAGGCTTAAAGACATTGAAAGTCTTCGGTTATTTGAAACTAATGGGGAACTGGTAAAAAATGAGGAGGTACTGCAGGTGAAAGCTCCAGCTCTCGAGTCGCGGTAATCCTTTTCGGATATTCCAGAGCATTTTGGCAGTTTTCTCCATGCTCTGTCTGTCTTGTCTTGAAGGAGCAATGCATCGAAATTACAGTTCTAGACCTCTCTCCACCGCTAGACATATTGGTGCACTTGATGTAAACTTTAGATCAAACGCCACAATCGCATCTCCCGCCATAAATTTCTCCAAAGCCTACGAAGGAAAGTCAAAATTGTGTGAAACCTTAAAATCTATTATAGAGAAGGACTGATCATGAATTATGTTCCGAAGCCGAAAAATTATGGTCAAAATCTTTAAAAAACAAGAAAAACCCCACGATGAAATAAGAGATCACAAATATTACTTCCAAAACTTGAAATCCATGGAAACATCGCCAAAAACTAGAAGATCCGTAAAGGAAAGTTAAGATTAGTGAGGAATTTCTTTTGCCCCGTTAAAGTTGAAAATGAAAGGTCAAGATTGTTTGCGAACCTTAATATTACTAGAGAATTTATTTTTCCTCGTTAAAGTTGAAAATGAAAGGAGAAATTTCTTAAAGTTGAATATGAAAGGTCATGATTATTTGCGAAATTTCTTAAGAGCTCCAGCTCTGCAAATCTCAACATATAATTATTAGAGGCTTTAAAAAATCAAATGTTATGGAAGCCTTCTAGAATATTTAGTTTTTCCCAACGTTGCAGTTAATGACAGGCTACAAATTTAGTTCTTGGCCACACTGCAGTTAATGATAGGATACGGAAAATGCTTTAGAAAGTTAGAGCCTATACACGGATTTTTTAAAATCCTGCATTTTATCCATTCGAATAAAGCTACTAACTCTCAAAACATATATATGGAATTTTTTGTTGAAACAATTTCTTCAAACTCCAATTTTTTTTAATTTCAAACGGACGATAATAGTTCTGAATTATAGTTCCGAACTATTCAAGGCATCGCATGCAGTTCATTTTGATTTTTTTTACGAGACACGAATATCCAACATTCAAAATGTTAGAATGGCTTCTAATTTTCTATTTCTCATAAACTGCATTTTCATGCCCTGCAGATGGTGGAACTGACCGAAAACAAGAGCTGATTCAAAAAATTGTTCAGTTCATCCAATCTTAGAATAATTTATTCAAATGCTAGAATTCTTTGTTAGATTTATTTTCACGTTCTTTGCCCGATGTATCCCTGGAAAGCCCCCCACAAATACACACGTTTTTTTCTCCTTTCGAGACATTATCGCTTCCACCACCAGCACTACGCACCTCACCTTACATGTCAACTCCATGTGATTCCACCGCTCCTTTCTATGTCTCGTCCGTGTTTCCTATAATAAATTGATGTAGCTATTAACTTGCATATGGCAAGCGCAACAATATCCACCCACTAGTACATCCACCTGCAAAATAGACACATAGTTAGGGCGAGTGCGGCAGGTGTAACAGGGGAAGGGACAAATGTTAGGGTTATACTAATATTTTGGCAAGTTTTCGGAAAGTGTAACATGTAGAGTGACATAGGGTGAGTGCGGCAGGTGTAACAGGGGAAGGGACAAATGTTAGGGTTATACTAATCTTTTGACAAGTTTTCGGCAAGTGTAACATGTAGAGTCACATACGTTATGGTTATACAAATATTTCAGTAGTGATTATATAGTTGGACATATGTTGCGGTGATATGAAAATAGTGGACGAAAAATTGAGATCCATTGATTCAAAAGAGAGGCTTACCAGTTTAATTAACATATATTTGTATGAGAATATTTAAAAAAATATACAACTTTTCAATTTCTATATTTTTTACCAATATATATATAATTTTATTTTTTTTATAATAAAGTTAATGAATTTTTTTTTTTTTTTTCTAATCCATGCATATGATTTCCCAAGAATTTGGGCTGAGTGTAAATGGATGATCATTATTCATGAAGCTTTAGTAGTAATGTAAATCTAGAGAAACCAATATGTTAGTTTAAGGTGATAATTAGAAATATTTAAGCAATGAACTAAAGATGATGTAAAAGGATAAAAGGTAGGAAATTGAGTTGGCTCTCCAAATATATAATTTTTATTTATAGAAATTGTGTTTATGTGAAATTTTAGTTTTCATAGCATTCTTATCTTCTTTTTTATGCCAAATGCAATGGATATGTTTTTGTGAATGCATCTTTTAAGCATCCAAGTGGTTGAATCTTGCTACAAAAATTTGTAGAGTTGTAGAGAACTATTCAGTAGAACTTCTCATTCCTTTCAAAACAAAGAAGAGGAAATATTTTTCTTATGCACACCTATTTTTCCAAAATTTATAATCCTAATCTTGTTGTGAGAGGAAGATAGAGGAGGAGGGAGTGAAAGATGCAAAGATAAATATATATTGGGTGGAGGGAGAGAGAGAGAGAGAGACGATGGAGTGATAGAAAGAGGGAAGAAGAGGGAGAGAGAGAGAAAGAGATAGGTAAATGTGTAGAGAGAGAGAGAGAGTTGTGTGGTGAGATAAAGAGATAGGTAAATAAGTATAAGGAGAGAGGAATGGATATGGAGACAAACAGGAAAAAAAGAGACTAAGATACAGAAAAACATATGTAAATCAAAATGACTGAAAATTTTAGGGGCTATATTTTGCAAGTGGGTTAGTTTTCCATTCTTTTTTCATAAAACAAATTCTTCAGTTTTTAATAAAAATAGTTCTCCCAAATTTTATATTATAAAATTATTTTCCTTAAAAATTTCTTAGAATACCTTGGGCCAATACCATGAGCATACACACTCTCTCTCTCTCTCTCTCTCTCTCTCTCTCTCTCTCTCTCTATATATATATATATATATATATATATATATATATAAGGGTAAAATGAATGATTATATGAGTTAAACACACACACACACATCTACGGACAAAAATAAAATCTCAATTGTTGCCCAAAGAGGCACAAAAAAAAATGCTGCTAACAATAAGATATTTGAGTGTCCTCTAGCAAAGATGTTGCTAACAATAAGATATTTCAATGTCCTCTAGCAAAGAGGGTTCCTAGATCATGAATTCCCCCCATTGCCTTATATGATACCAACTATCACAAAAGGAGCTTGTTTCTCTCACAATACTTTGGTACATTGTAGTTCATTGATCATGGTATGAAGTCCACAGAAGGTTAAATATCATTTCAATATTGCAAGTTGCATAAGGAGGTAAAGGACTAATCAATAGTAGAATTTGGTTAGATTGGAAGAGTTGGAGGAAAAAATTACAGTATATACCACAAATTAA
The DNA here is from genome assembly GCA_034641835.2 of Pinus albicaulis. Taxonomy (NCBI): domain Eukaryota; kingdom Viridiplantae; phylum Streptophyta; class Pinopsida; order Pinales; family Pinaceae; genus Pinus; species Pinus albicaulis. Next base: position 1,668,290,834 of record CM076575.1, on the reverse strand, counting down.
CTATTCTAGTGAGGAGCCTAGAGATTCTTCCCAATAGTTGTTGTGACTAACTAGTTTTTTTGTGCTTCCAATACAAAAGTAGTATTTTTTATTCTCTCTTATCTATGTATGTCAAGGTCTAGCACAACTAACCTATTTTAAAAGATTTTATTTACAACAGCTCTAGTTAGATGACTTATTAGCAACCTCAAGGCTAGTCTAGTTACTAGTCTAGCTTACCTTTGTGCATAGTAGTATAAATTTTTTGGTCTATGTAATCCTTGTTTGACTTAATGCAAAGTATCTGCCTTTAAAAAAAATACACTACTTCAATGTCCATCTTAAATAACATTATAAATAAAATTTATACTTAAAATAATTGATATTAAAAATACTTGAATTTTTGTTCCATAATTACATTTTTTATTTCAATATAAGTTGGATGTATAATTTCTTTATTCAAAAATTTAATTATTTTTTTATTTTTAATACTAGAAGTGTATATATATGTGTAGATAGAGATATTTTCTATTCAATTGAAAAGTGGGCTCCAAATATGGTGTCCACCTAACATTTCAAAATAACATAATAAGAAAAAAAATGGATATATATATAAAGTTTTACTTTATTAATATATACTTTCTATTTCCATATATGAAAGCCATATTTATTTAAAATATATTAATAACATAAACTTAACATTTCAATTTTAACTTTCACAATAAGTAAATCAATAATATAATAAGTTTATTTTGAATATATTACTTAAAATTAAAAAAATACTAAATTATTTTCTTTTCTTTTTATTATAAGTTATCAAAACCTTGAAACATGTATATAGATATAAATAACTATAACTAATATATATCCATTTAAGCTCACGTCTATGAATCACAGAAATATAACAAAACTCAAATGCAAAAACTTTTTCAATTTTTTTCCCATAAACTTTTGATTTATTTTACTTTCAATAAATTTGAAATTAAAATAAATATTCTCATTATTCCACTAACTTAACCAATTATAAATAGTGTTAGCCAAAAGAAAGGTACGTTTGATACAATAAGTAATTATAAGCAAATACTCAATGAGAGACATATCACAACATAGTTAGTGTTTGGCTGAAGTTACGTGTTTTTCAGGTTAGGCATTGATAAGGATGCAGTGTCTCATATTATTTAAAACCGGTTTACCTTTGTCAGATATGACAAACAAAAAAAAAAAATTTAAGGATGGGCCAAAGTTTGTACAAATAATTCTAAATAAAGGAAATATTGTATATTTGAAAATTTTCAATAGTCATCGAATTAATTATATCGATAACTATTTATTTAATAGCTTGAACTGGCTACTGTATATTACCGAATAGCCTGAACTTAGAGGTAACAAAGGTAGGAATCTTAATCATTATCGGCTTTGCGATTCTGAAATATTACCTAATAGCCTGAACTTAGAGGTAACAAAGGTAGTCTTTTTCTGTTCTGTACTGACGAAAATGGGATCGGATCATAGTGAAAGGCCTGTGGAACATATTAATAATTTGTGATTCCGTATACGTGATTCTTTGAACGTCGGAGATATGGAGTCCAACTTATAAATTAGTATATTGCACCGGCAACACGCTTTCTAGATTTATCGCAGTAAATTTTTGAACCGGGAGAATCTTATTGTCGATCCTCTATGTACTGTGCTGAATGGTACTAAGAAAGAAAGGGAGAATCTAATTGTCTATCCTCTATGTACTGAAGAGTATTAAGAAAGAAAGCAACGAGGACCGTGTTCGGGCCAGTCTTATTTCCTGGACTATTTGTCAGGTAATGCGGTTAGATTTGAACAAATTTAAATTTAATGGTGGGGAGGATATGCTATACCACATTAAATGGAGTGAGTTTTGAGAGTTTAACAAAATAACAATATTAGAGATAGCACTACTGCATAGACGGTTTTAACACAATATTTAACATAATTTTTGAGTAAATTATATTAAGACAAAAACAAATTTATTTATTGTCTTATTGTCTTAAGTAGAATATTGTTGGGAAGGAGTGTCTAAAATTATTGTGCTAAAAATCTGTCTCCATAAAACAATATGGAATATAAGAACTATTGTTTTGGAGATAAAATTTCATTTCTCTCGGAACAATTTCAATTTTGCTATTAAAAAAACAAAAAAATATAATTTTCATATTAAAAAAAGTAAACAAATTATTTTTAATATTTTTTCAATTAGATGACTCTTTTAAATGATCATGACACTATAAAAATATATATTAAAATTAAAAAATATAAACATATTATTTTTTTGGGGGATAATGCTTAGTCTTGTCATGTAATTGCTAACAGATTTTGTGTGTATGTTATCAAAATTAGGGCAAAAAATTATTAGGATGGTGAGTGCTCAAAATTAGTGCAACAGATTATTACTATGATGGTGAGTGCTCAGAATTAGAGTTAAGAAGATTGGAAGTGTAAGTTGATTCGTTTGAGTTGATTAATAATCATATTAGTAATAGGTTTATTATATAACAATGTACTTACTAGTTTGATTAGAGATGAGATTTATAGGAGGGTTGAGCTCACTCAGAGAACCATATCTGTATTTTATTTGTTGGTTTTTATGTGTTTTTTTTCTCTCTCATAATTATCTTGGTTTGTGGGTTGGCTTAAAGAACAAGGGCCATTTCAGATTCTACAAGTGGTATGAGAGCACATAAAATTGTTTTGGGTTAAGTTTTTATTGTTGGAATTTCGCCAAAGTTAATCATGTCGAATTCTAACAAGATGCCCGTTTGAGAATTTGATGGGAATGATTATGATTATTGGTGCATTAAGATGCTCACCTTTTTCATTATAAAATATTTGTGGGACATTGTTGAGTCAGGTTATGGGGAGCCAGCTGATTTGAAAGCCCTTATAACCAATGAAAGAACAACAAGAAAGGAAGCAAGGAAGAGGAATGCTCAAGTTTTGTTTCACATTCTCTTGATAAGAGCTTACTTCCAAGAATATCAGGAGCAACCACTGCCAAAGATGCCCAAAAGACTCTACAAGACGCTTACCAAGGTAGTGATCAATTTAAGGGACTCTACAAGAAGCTTACGAAGGTAGTGATCAATTTAAGGGACTCTACAAGAAGCTTACGAAGGTAGTGATCACTTTAAGGGACTCTACAAGAAGCTTATCAAGGTAGTGATCAAGTTAAGGTAGTCAAGCTTCTGACATTGAAGTGAGAGTTCGAGAATTTGAAGATGTAAGAAGCTGAAAGTATAAGTGATTATTGTGTGAGAGTCAGAGATGTGGTCAACAAAATGGCTAAACTTGGGGAAATTTTAAGTAATGATGTTTTAATAAAAAAAAGTATCGAGATATTTAACACCTAGATGGAATCACGTTGACATATTCATAGAAGAAAGAAAGGATTTGACAAAAATATAGTACGATCAATTGGTTGGATCCTTGATGTCTCATGAAAAAAATTGAAAGACACTTTTGAAGGTGTAGAGAAATATTTTTCCTCTAAATTCAAATTACAAATAATGAAGATGCAAGCAGAAATAGTTCCAAAAGAAATCAAGGCCAAGGTAAAGAGAAAAGCCAAAATTCTTCAAAAGGTAGAGGAAGAGGTGGATCAAGAGGAAGATGTAGTTCCAGAGGAAGAGGTAGAGCTAGATTTTATAAGAGAAATGTTCATTGTTACTATTGTAATAGGTATGGCCACTTTGAAAGAGAATGCAGATTGAAAGAAGGTAAAAATGCTAACTATGATCAAGAAATTAATGAGTATCCTCAAGAACACTTATTTTTTCCTTATGACAAAGGTGAAAATACTAGTAAAGATGTTTTGTACCTAGATTTTGGATTCTCTAACCATATGACATGGAATGAGAATTTGTTTTCAACAAAGGATAGAAGTTTCAAATCTAAGATCCAACTTGGTGATGATAAATAGTTGGAGGTTGTTGCCAAAGGAGCTATGGAGGTCCAAAAAAAAGAAGGTACAAAGAGTATTCATGATATTTATTATGCTCCACAATTGAAGCAGAATTGGTAAGTGTTGGGCAACTATGTGAGAAAAATTATAAAGTATTATTTGAAAATAAGGCATGTAATATCTATGATAAGAATAAGGTAAAAAAAGGTGATCATTGTTGTTCCTATGAAAACAAATAGGATTTTTCCCTGAAGGTTTTATGAGCATAACAAAAACCTTGCAAATATGGATTATGAGGATTCAATTTGGTTATGGAATCTTAGGTATGGCCATTTAAATTTTCACAGTTTGAAGTTTCTAACCTCACATGCATTAGTTTGTATTTGTCCCAAGGTAGAGGAGGATAAGGAGGTTTGTGAAGCATGTGCTAAAGGAAGTCATGCAAGGAAAATTTCCCTAAAGGGAAATACATGGAGGGCTCAACACCCACTTCAACTTATTCATTTAGACATATGTGGTCCTATTCAGTCTATGAGATTAGGTAAGTCATTATATTTCATCACTTTTATTAATGATTTCTCACGAAATTGTTGGTATATTTTTTGAAGGCAAAAGATGAAGCCCTCGATACATTCAAGAAGTTCAAAGCCCTCATATAAAATGAGAAAGGGCGCAAGATAAATGTTTATGAACTAAACGTGGAGGATAATTCTACTCAAAATATTTCCAGAGTTATAATGGTGTGAATGTCATCAGGAAGAAACATACTACCGCATACACACCCCAATAGAGCGACGTAGCTGAAAGGAAGAATCATACTTTGCTTGAAATGGAAAGGTGCATGTTACAAACTAAGAGGTTGAGAAATTCTTATTGGGGAGATGCATTTGCTACAACAGTGTACATACTCAACCGTAGCCACACCAATGCACTCGAATAGATGACTCCTTATGAATATTGGTATGGAAAAAGGCCTAATGTTAATTATTTCAAAGTTTTTAGTTGTTTGGCTTATGTGCATATAGCTAATCAAAATAGAAAAATGTTATATGCAAACATTGAGTTATGTATTTTTATATGGTATAGTGAGAGAAGCAAGGCTTATAAATTATTTAATCCCCTCACCAACAAGATTATTGACTCAAGAGATCTACTTTTTGATGAAGGGGGAGTTTATCACGTAAAATGTTATAGGCTAATATTTATAGGTGGGCTAATTTTCCATGCTTTTTCCAAAAAAATATTCGTCAATTTCCCTTTTTTTGAAAATTGATTCGCCGAAATTTTATAGTATAAAATTATTTAACCCTAAATATCACCAAAAAATTATATATATACTAATACAAAATAATTATAAACCTAAATATTTGTACAAAAATATCATCAAAAATTTTACAGTTTACATATTTTGGACTAGTAAGATTCGCCAAGGTTTGTAAACTTTCAGATAAACTTCCATCCTTAAAAGTTTCCCTGGAGTTTATGGTCATAAAAAAGGCCATGTTGAGATGACAAAATTTGTTTTGAATGATGATATAATTGTTGATATTGATCATGGGTAGCCAAATAATGCTTCTGTATCTAGTGGTTTAACTCCACCAATTATCCCTTCTTCAATTTCTTCTGTATCAAGTTCAAGTGAAACTCCTTCTCTAGGTTCGACAAGGTAAGGAGATTAAGTGATATCTATCAAAGGAGGAAAATAAAGCACATGAAGAAAACTCACTAGGTGAGACAGTGAATTTTCCTTTATTAGCTAATGATAATTTTGAACCGCCATCTTTTGAAGATGCATGTACTCATGAGGTTTGGGTGCAAGCCATGCAAGAAGAGATGGATTCCATTCACATGAATGACACTTGGGAGTTGACATTGGCACCAAATGGGTCTACAAGACTAAATTTAGCAGTGATGGGAGTGTCAAAATGCATAAGGAAAGATTAGTTGCTAAAGGATTCACACATAAGTATGGATTTTATTAGGTAATATCCTCGGCGTAAGCCACCATAAAAACTCTCGTAAAATGATGGTTGTTAAATAATTAAATATTATTAATTCTTATATTGATATTACATGAAGAATATTCCTGTAATTCTTAATTATATTTGAATATTGGAAGAACTATTTCTTAATTATTTTACTTAGAAGATTTTATATTCTTCTATATAAATAAATTATATTTCCAAGTTGGTATATTTGATGAATTTGAGAAATAATGAGTAATAGTTTTGGAAAAAATATGGGTAAGTGATATGTTTCTCATAAGGAAAAAAAAAATCTACCTTAAAAAGAAAAGCATGAGAGATTTATGGAGTGATTTTGTGATTTAGGAAAAATCATATTTATGGGTGCTTTATGGAATGCTTTTATGATTTGGAAAATCTATTATGTTTTCTTAATTCTATTTATTGTAAGCCCATGAGAAAAATAGAAGAAGGAATGAGAGAATGCATGGAGAATGGGGCCAAGGAAGAGGAATAAAGGATTCCAAGCAGGCATCAAAAGATAGGTAACTATGTTCGTCGAAAATTATTTTGTTTGCATATGGGGCATGATGATATAATAATTGAATTTATTTGCAAGGAAAACTTCATATGATAAAAAATCAAGATTATTTCATAAGAATACCTCCAGATGATTTCATGGGTAGAGGAATAAGTGTTTTATTTATTGAATTCATTAGAATATTTCATGTGTTTTGAATTCATAAAAGCTTTTCATGGCTAAATAATGTTGTGAATTGCATGAGTTATTGGAAAATAGGGTCCATATATGTCTTTATATCTCCCAAACCGGAATATATATATACAAAGTGAAGGAGGTTTTTGTAAAAGAGGATGTAATGACCAAAAGTCTCTTTCAAATTTTAAAAATTAGTTTCTCATGTCTCCAAATCTGTGTCCTAAATTTATAACAAAAACATAGAATTATTTATTATTTAAATCTGGAAAAATGAGCTCCAAAGATTCGTTGGAATATTACAAACTGTAACACTTGCGTAATACATGAGAGATGTTATTTTTAATTAACCCGTTACAAACAAAACCCTCTTTTGGTTTTCTAAAAATTGTTTCCATTTGTTTGGAAACCGTGTCCAAATTTGATAACAAAAACAAGAAATTAATTAATATTTAAATCTGGAAACATGGGCTACAAAATTCATTTGAATATTCAAAACTGTGACACCTGTGAAAAACATGAGAGAGGCTAGTTTTAATATGTCGGTTCCAAAAATAAAACCTCTTTTGGTTTTCGTAAATTCGTTTCCATATGTTCGTAATCCACGTCTAAACTGCATGACTAAAACAAGAAAAACAGAGTAAAGCATAGTGCTTCTATTTGATTTTTCAACCGACTAAAAATAATTGTTTATGTACATATAGACATAACAATTATGTTGATAATTCTTGAAAATGAACTAATTTATTTCATTTAAGAGATTACCAAGTATGTTTTATGATGCATAGGCACTAAAAGTTTAAAGAGAAATATTGGAATCTTGAAAAGAGTATGTGCTCAGGTGCACATGAAAAACTATCTAGTATATTTGATCTACTAGAATTGATTATGTCATTTTACATGCACGAGGAGCTTGAGTCATGTAAAAAGATATAAATAAATTTTGTGAGAAGTAGTTCACAGAAAACCTTTGCATAAAAGAAAATTGGTTGTGTTATTTGAGAATGATTTGTTAGTCAAGTTATTTCTTGAGGAAATATGACAAATCTCTCTTATGTGTGAAATGATAAGAAAATATTTTGTATTTCATGCATAATAGCTAGTGAGTTAGCTATCTTTTGGAAAAAGAATAATTAGAGTTTTAAATTCCTTGGAAAATAAATATATATATTTGTATACAAAGAAGAATTTATTGTGTTAGAACTCTTCAAAAATAATATAAGAGAAAAGTATGTACTTGTATGCATTATTGGATTAGATTATTGGAGAGGAAAACTAGTAAACACATGTTTTATTATGTAAGATTATTTAGAGAAACATATACGATTGCATGAATGGAAAAAATATAGTTTTGGGTATTATATTTCTAGAGAAAAGGAAGATGCAATCACATAATATTGATTGTGTTAGCCTTCTTTTGAGAAAAATAATATGTATTTTGCAAACCTAAAGGTATTAGCTATGGTATTAGCCTTATTTTGGGAGAATATTGTGCATATTTAGTGGGTTAGATATTTTGGATGAGAGTGAAATGTCCCTTTGCATGCATGAAAGAATAAGTGGCATGCATTTGATCCCTTGGAAAAGAAATGTGTTTATTTTTCCATGAAATATTTATTTAGTTTTTTTTGGAGAGAAATATATGTTTTACATGCAAGAAGAACAAGCTATGTTATTTCATGCAAAAAATTATAACTAGTATGTTAAATTTGTTTGAAATAGAGTTGACATTGTTATACATAATAGCTATTGTGAATAGCTCTTATGTGGAACAGATGTTTTTGGAAAAGAACATGAATTCACATGCATAAGTATAGAATATATTTTGTTAATCCCTTTCGAAAACAAAACAAAAGAGTAGGCACAAAGGAAATTGCTTATTGGGATAGTTATATGGAAAGCTTGTTATGCAATTTCATTCACAATATTATTATATAGTATGTTAATATTTACTTTGGAAATAATATGAAAGTGCATGCAAGATTTTGTTAGCCTTTGTTGGAAAGATGAGGCTTGATAGTGATTTGTGTATTACTAATTTATGTGAAATGATGTTAAATAAGACATTCCATGTCAATTTGTTTATGTTTTATATATACATACAAACAGTTGTTGAAGTGTCATAAATAAAGATTGATTATTGGTTTATTAATATTTTATCTAATAATGATATCAAGTATGGTGATGAAAACAATGGCAGGAAATGATGGTGACTTGAGAAAAATATTGTTCAAGTTTAGCATTGTGGAAGATCAATAGTATTTATTCCATGAAGGTTTAGAAGTTCTAGCTACAAGATGACCCATTGAAGGAAACAGACCAACCACAAAGACAAATATTAAGGATCCATGGGTAAATGGTATCATGATGATTTTAATAGCTTATAGCTAGTTATGTTTCCTTTAATATTATTTTTTTTATCTAATATTTTATGACAATGGTCAAGGGATGGACTCCCTTATAGCCATTGAGTGAGGGGTTAAAACCATCATGAGCGTTTAATAATAAAATTAAACGTTTGATGGTTTTCACCCTATGGGGTTTCCAGGGAATATCGGTGTCTAATGATGTGAATGTTCATTGTGTCATTTTAATGATGTTAATGTATTTCATGAAGTGATGTTTATATTATCAATTATGTGATTTACTAGTTGAGTTAAAATGACCATGGAATCGATGTATGGTTATCGCAGGAAATTTAAAAATTAATATGCTACAATAAGTGGAGTTAACGGTTATGTAACTCACTATTATTTTTAGTAAATATTTATCTAGGTAATGATGATGGTTATTCTAATGGTTAATGGCGAATATAGAAAGTAATTTATAAATTTACAGATTGGTAAATGTTGAAAAAATTTCCTAACTACATGCATTTTTCTGCGAGGTTACCGTGGTATGTTATAGATTATAAAGATACGTTTGCACCAGTAGCAAGACAAGATACAACTAGAATGAGGATTTTGTGATCATCTCATAAAAAGTGGAGCATATATCATATAGACGTGAAAAGTGCCTTCTTGAATGGGTAGTTAGAAAAGGAAGTATATGTGGAGCAACCACAAGTTTTTAAAGTGGTAGGAAAAGAGAATAATGTATACAAGTTGAAGAACGATTTGTATGGTCTGAAGCAAGCACCAAGAGTGTGGTATGCTAGGATTGATGGATAATTTCAGGAAAATGGCTTCCAGAGAAGTAAGAGTAATCCTACACTTTACTACAAACAAGAAGGTATTGATATTCTAATCATACAATTGTATGTTGATGATCTATTGTATATGGTTAGTAGTTCTAAGATGAACGATGAATTCAAAGTTTCTATGATGATTGAATTTGAGATGAAAGATCTAGGTCTCATGAAATAGTTTCTATGGATGGAGGTTATTAAATTAAGGATTAGATTTTCATTTTTAAGACAAAGTATGCACAAGATATGCTGAAGAAATTTGATATGCTTGATTGTAATCCATCCCCTACTCCAAGTGCTCATGGAGTTGTGTTATGTGGAGATGATGGTGCTGATTTAGTTAATGAGACAACTTATAGAAGTATTGTTGGGAGCCTGATGTTTCTAACCGACACGAGTCCTAATATTACATATTTAGTTTCACTTGTTTCAAGGTATATGAAAAATCAATTTCAAATAGATATGAAGGCATCCAACAGGATTTTAAGGTATGTGAAAGGAACTATAAATTTTTGTATTCATTACTACTCTTCTGAAACGTTCAATCTTGCTTGATTTAGTGATTCAAATTAGGGAGGTAGCATGGATTTTTGTAATTTGACATCTGGAAATTGGTTCACTTTTGGCTTAGGTTTGATTACTTGGATCTCAAAAAAATAAAGAATTTTTTCCCTCTCATCCACAAAAGCAAATTATGTTGCAATTACCTTAGCGGGTACACAAGCTGTTTGGCTTAGAAAATTTTTGGAAGATATTGGAGAAAATAAAATTCATCCTACAACAATTTATTATGACAATGTAAGTGCCATCAAGTTAGAAAAGAACCTGGTTCATCATAGCAGGACAAATCATTTTGACATGAAATGTCACTTCATTCAGGATTTGGTGCAGAAGAAGGATGTTGAATTGAAGTAAGTAAATACTCACAATCAGCTAGTATATATCTTCACTAAAGCAGTTTCAAAAGCTCATATTTTGTACTATGATATAATATAGTATGCCATCATTAAGCATTAAGCTGTAGTGTTTGGGATAATGCTTAGTCTTGTCATGTAATTGCTGACAAATTAGTCAACATATTTTTTGTGGGTATGTTCTCAAAATTAGGGTAGCAAATTATTAGGGTGTTCAGTGCTCAAAATTAGGGTTTAGAATATTGGTAGTGTCAGTAGATTCAATTCATATTATTTGTTAGTTGAGTGATAATCACATTGCTAATAGGTTTATTATATAATAATGTAATTTTTGGTTTGATTAGAGATGACGTTTACAAGAAGGTTGAGCTCACACAGTGAGAACCAGATATGTGTTTTATTTGTTGGTTTATATATATATATATATATATATATATATATTTATGTAATAATTATCTTGGTTTATTAGTTGGCTTAAAGAATAGGGACCATTTCAAATTATACAATTTTAGCATTAGCTTATATTTACATTTCACACCTACATAGGTTATATTGATCATTCATGTCCGTTGATTCGTTTTATAAGAGGGGAATCAAGTTGTAAATGGATTAAATTCTTGAAGAAGATTACACCATTATTGATAGTCCGAGGTTGATTTTTCCTTTCATCATTAATGTCCTACTTAAGTTGATCCATATTAGGGTCCATTTTATAGTTTGGAATGAGGTTTTGTTCCCAATATTCATTCTTCAATTGCCTACTCACTAATGTCGGTTCTTCGTGGGCCAAAAATTGTTTATGGTTTTCTCAGAACTAATGATCTGAAAACACATGGGATTGACTATTTGTGAAATTTCACCAAACATTAAATAAGGTTTCCTTCTATGTGAATGAATATGGAAAATTTAATTATTAAAGTGCCTTAAACATAAAATTGAGAACTAAAAAATAAGCATGAACAACAACAATAAAAGACGCAAACAAAACAAACATTGATGACAAACTTCGTCCCTCCTAGACTACATCTTTAGGTCCGCTTCCAATGGGTGTCTGTTGTATTAAGAATTCTCAAAGGTATATTTACATAAATTTTCATCATTTTGGACTATTCACACAGGAACCAATGGCTATTGTCAACATGTAGGCCTTAGCCTCTGCTCTCCAACAAAACTCTCCTTTCTCAAAATGGCCCAAAGATGGTAGAGTTATGCCCAAAAAGGCATTTGCAGGAACAAACAATACACAGTTTACAGGCTCACTATACAACTCCCTTCAAACTGGTGTAATGGAAAATAGTTTTATAAGGCTAGAGGAATGTCTCAGGATCAAAACCATGGAACTCCTGGGCTATACATCAAAAAACGTTGCAACAATGTATTAACTTTTGCATTCGTTGCATAAATATATCATATAGTTGTTGAAATTTTTTTTAATATAGAATAGACTATTGGGAAAGTGCCACATTTATCCACCATTATAACCATAGTATAAACACAATATGACATTAATTTGGAAAATGTGTATTGGACCATGACATTTATTGCTGAAATTTGTGGCATATGACCGAACCTACTCCTGATAGTTATGTATCTACGTGGTATACCAAAGACTTTTACCACAACATGTGATAGGTATAACAAGTGTCTCCTTCAAAATGGAGAGACCTAGATATTTTTTTTCGTGCATAACAGTTTTCTCTTTTCCCATCCAGATAAAACAATAAAAAACCTATGGGTGGTTAAATTTTTAATCTCTATTCTATTAAGGGTAATTGGTACACCATCTGTAAAAGTAACATCAATTTGTTAATGTGAACTCGCTTGATAAACATATGGATCCATGTGGATTTCAGGCCCACCCCAATTGTTTCCCATTTATTTCTCCCGACATGGTTTGTTTGAGCAGTAGCGAGGAAAATTGTCTGGATCATGATATACCTAACCATAGATTTCCCTTTTCATGGGTTTGCATAGGTACTGATGGATGAGTAACCAATGGATGCATGTGAATGAATGAAATTCATTTCATATTATTTTTTATTTTTTTTACTTGATATATATTTATTAGATATATATAAAAAAATAACCGTTGAAATTTTAATCTAAATTATAAGAGAGTGAACATAGTTTATACAACAAAATTGTGTGTTCAATTTATTTAACAATGTAATAGTACATATATAAATAAATAAGAGTTTTTTTTTAGATAGGCGTGTTATCTTGGCACATTAAAATCTCATTGACCAAAATATTTCATCAAGCCATGGTCCAACAACCTCAAAACATATAAGAAAAATACACATGTTGAGACCAACTCTACATCAAAATGACCAATACATTAGCAAACTACAATCTTTTCATGTATGATCATAAACATCACATAATAATCTATATGATAGGTAGGATTTAATAATCCCAACTTTCACCCTTAGTGAGTTGGACATGTCTTTATCTTTGTCAGGTAAGTCTTCATTATCATCTTCCATTAGTTCAATGCATCAAAGACACACTTTATCAATAAAGTATATATATGATATAACTTCGTATTTGCGTCTCATTCCTCAATCATGTAGGCATTACCAAATTGTCATCATCTACGTAAAGGAGTGGAAATCCACCAAAATACATGGGTACCTGACTATTGCAACTACCAACCCACTAATATCTTCTTCAAGTACATGGTTCATTCATATTATAAAGGAAAACCACCTAAATTTATAGGAAACCTCAATTTTTTAGGCCTATCATGCCCCCTAAAGTTTACAACCAACAAAATGCACTCATAGAGAATTCAATGGACAAATGACACATACTCTATCATAGGTTGTGCACTATATTAAACAAGTTATCCAGATCATCAATGACACATCGATAATGGTTATGCCTTCTTACAAGACTCATAAAATTATATGAATTTTTCATAATAAATAAATAGATATGGTTACATATTATTTACATGCTCCATATCATGGAGGCAATAAGTACAAGCTTTTATAATATCACATGCTCCCACAATACTCCTCCCAAGTACTAACTCTAGCTAAATATTAAGCTCAAAAACATCAATGACCAATATAGATAATCTACACACACCATGTTACACTTCCTCCAACTATAAGATGTGATTCATATTTCCATATGGTCCTAGTTTTGATTCAATATAATAAATGGTGTACCTAGTTTGTCCATCTCCAACAAATCTCCATTGCTACCAGAAGAAATATCATTGCCACGCTTTTGTATGAAATTCTAAAATATCTCTATTATATTATAGCACCATTATGTCCTCCCTACTACAAACTCATAATTCCAATTGAGAAATATCTACCATTAACATTCGGCATCAAACAATATTGCTTCAATTAATATTTCACCACTATAATAACCAACCACTAGTTATTCATTTTAGAAACTTTGTAGCATCTCTACATCAAATTATTCATATATTCTCCTCCATTGTGATTTAATTATAGGATTCTCATCTCAAACAACATACGGATTGGCAAAAAATCATGCATTTGGCCAAACATTAGGACTGCAAAAAATACTCAAGAACTTATGGCAGTCTAGGGCCTAACATCATCCTAACTATAAACATTGAACAATAGGGAATTTTATGAACATACTTACATCAATCAAGACACCTATCTACCCAAATAATGTTCCCTCAAATTCTATAGGAAAATTTTATAGATATAGAATGCATCCAAATTGGTCTTGTATTCTATAACTACTAATCTAAGGAATTATGACACCACATTCATTGAACAAAATTTCATCAATGAATAACTATAGGAGATACAACCTCTTGTTATCTTTTCCTTTTATCTACAACACACAATATCAAGCAAACCCAAGAATTCCCTTTACATCAAAATTTTGTTCATTGCAAGGCTACAATAATCAGTAAAAGGTAATTGTACATGTCACTAAAGAATTTCCATACATATTCCTTTAGGGGTATGAACATACTTGGTGTATTCATATACATGTTCAAATTACAGATCCAACATTCATCTTGTATATTCATATGTTTTCTTTTATTTCTTAGAATCATGAACTTTAACAAAATGATTGCACTCCCATATTGGGCTAAATAAGATCAATACACTTTTTAAGTTTTGACTTCAAGACATTTTTATCACCACCATCAAAGTTCTACATCAACATGTACAAATGGAATTTGATCTAATTATCTAATCAGGGTATCAAAAAAACATAAAGCTTTCCTATAATACCTTTTTTCCTATCAAGATAACCATGGCCAATTATTAACCAAAATGGGAAGTAGATTCGATTTGGTCGTTAAGTAACCCACCTAAGGGTTGTGACTTCTAGGAATCATTGAAGAAGTTGATATCTACCACATTACCATAGAAACACAAACGTATAATGGCTTTCAATAACATATATACAATGAGTGAATGTTTATTTTCATTCCAATCTTTCCCCAAATAAAAAATAAAACTAATAATAGAAGATAAAGAAATATATGAAAAGAGAGTACCCAAGGGCGGCACCATCAAAGTAGTGGCTAAGTGGAGTTGTGGATGATCATATTTGTGCTCTATGGAAGCCCCATAAACAATCATAAGAACAATCATAGTGAGGTTTGGAGTTGGAGCCATCGAGTTAGTAGGGGCAACCAAGACAGTTGCAAAAAGGACAGAAGAGTTGTCGCTGTTGGGACAAAGCCTTTCTCATTCATCTTAGGAGATGAGGGCTTATACATGCCTTTTTTTCCATGGAAACCTAGTGGACAATCCATAACATTGTGGTTGTGCTTGTGACATCTACAACATCTAAAGGGGATGCCCTCGTAGTCTAAAGTATGAAGAAAAGTGATGCATTGATGCTATAGTTTAATTTCACCCCATAAGTCATTTATGATATATATATTTAACAATACCCTCACCACATTAATATCCATAAGGTATTTTAAAGTGAGTTCAACCTCCAATCATTCCCCCAACTTCTTTCCAATTTCCCTAAGAGCCTGATCTAACTAGAATTGTACTTTTAGTCCCAGAAGTTAAACCCAAATACAAGCCTTGTCTAGTCTCTCTCAAGTGGGATCAAAATGAGGGGTCTAATGCTTAAACATGAAAGGGGTGGATTAGATACACCAAACCTTGTTGAGAGCCCAATGAACCTCTTCAGACTTGTTTATAAAGAAAATCAGCCAACCTCCTACCAATATCTTGAAATTTGACACTGCATTGATGTGAGCCCCCCCACTCCTTTGTCATCCATTTTGATATTGTATTCTCTCTAAAAGAACAACCATGAGCAAAATTCACCAACACAAACTCATACATTTGAAAAAATTTGTACATCTCGATCCCATCACCCTTCTTTTCTTTCACAAAGGTTTTTTTTGTTTTTCTAGTAGCAGATCAGGGGCGAGGCTTAGGGGAATGATTGAGCTCCTATGAAGGTTTTGGGGGGGATGGGGGTGTGGTATGTGGTCAAGCGAGGATGTGTCAATGTGATCAGTGGGGGGACTGTGGGATAAAAAAAAATAATGGAGGCAAGATTGTCTGGTGGAGGAGATATTTCTGGAGAAGTAGAAGGAAGAAATAATTCAAAATCGACAAGTGAGACAAAGAGAGCCAGAGGCAAGGAGGGGGAAGAGAGCTCATGGGTGGCAATAGTAGTCAAGTATGTCAGCAACAACAACAAAATATTGTTACAAACATAGGACTACGTAACAAAAATCAGTAACACAAGAGGAGCATCATACAAGGGAGATAACCCCAAGGAGAAAACCCTGACCGGTGGACCATAAGGAAGTTAATCATCGAAGGAATACAAGACTCAGGGGTGGTGGGATACAAAGGTGGAAATGAGAAACCCTTTGAGGAATTAAAACCCCATCTAACATAAGAGTCCAGAAAATCAATGAAGATAGTGTGAGGACCCAAGTCTCCAGTTATACCCATGTCATTTCTTTCAATAGAATCCCACCAATGAAAACCCTCCATGAGAGAGTCTCCAGATAAAGGCAAGGCCCCGTCAGCATGTGGAGCCACAAAAAATTGTAACATGCTTCCTTCAAGCCCTAATTTTCCAAGTGGATCCACAAAACCCCGTGCCATGCTTCCTTCAAGCCCCGATCTGCCATGTGGAGCCACAAAACCCTGTGCGATTCTCACTTCAGGCACCGATCCGCAAAATAGAATCACAAAGATTTTCCTTTTGGCACTTGGTCCTCACAATAATCAACCACCTATATCTCTTCCATAATAGTGACCTCACCCAAGGACAAAAAAATTAAAAAATTGGAAACGAGTTGCAGCCAAAAAGGGGTAAGTTGAACGACGAGCTTATAGAGCACTTGAAGGGATGTGCGACCTTGATTTGGGAGCTATGATGGTACACCCAGAGACAAAGGTGCTCTATCTACACAGGTTGAAAGGCCACAACTTCCTCTCTATCAAAAGAAGAAGAAATGGTAAGGATGCAAATATATATATATGGATTTCATGCATTCAAGTTTCTCAAAAGCCGAAAAGACTCTTGAAAGTGTTGGTAATTAATAAATAGAAGATGTTTGGCTTCTTTGATGGGGTTATCTAGGACCCAAAAACCATTAGCAGTGATGGGTCTATCCCATTCCATGGATCGTGACCCTTTACAATCACATTGATACAAGGAATACAACTAGGTCTTGGTCTTAATGCTTTGAAATGTGATTCTTAAAATCTCTTGTGTAGTTTCCTAATTTCATTCAAGTAGAATATAAATATTACTTATGTTAGTAATGATGCAATAGTTTTTTTATTTTCTTAAAGGAAGTATTTAAAGACATGCACCCCATCAAACATAAATCATTAAGTCAAAATGAATGGAAATGAATGAATAAGAGGGTGTGTTGGGGAGTGTCAGCGAGTGTGAGGTGTGTCAAGGGGGGAGTGAAAATGCATGTTAGGGAATTCTAGGGCATGTCAATAATTTTCAATGTGTGCTAACATCTGCCAGATAGTACCTAAGGCATTCCAATGCATTCCAAACATGCTTAGACATTCCATGTATTAAGGCATGACAAGATGTGTCACGTGTTAGGGTATGCGAACACGTGTCAAGGAGTGGTAGAGGAAAAAATGGAACGCCAAGTTAAAATGAAACTAAATGAACATATATGAGGGTTGATAATTCAGGACCTTACATTTTCAAGAGGGGAATGCTAGGAATACCAACACTAGTGCCAATACATGTCAGCAGCAAGTGCTAGTGTGTCTTAAGTGCTAAATCAACCTCTATTACTTCTCTCTTAATTATGACTAATTGATCTCAAATAAATTTTATATTAAACCGAGCCAATGCATTCCAGGGCATCCAAATGTGTGCCAAGATTTTTCAAGTGCCACTAAGTTCCAAGAGCCAATATATGCCAGGGAATTATAGGGCATCATATGGAGCTACGGGTTTTCTAAGGAGGGAGTGAGAAGATATGCTAGATAGTTCCAAGGTATGCTAGAGTGCTAGGGAAGCATACCAATATGTGCCAAGTGCCAATGTGTGTTGAGTGTTAGTGAGTGTCAGGGAAACACTGTTAAGTCCCTATATTAATAGTGTAGTCCCTTATTATGTTAGTGTAGCCACCGTTATTGTTATTTTTGTACCCCTGTAACCCCCATATTGTTACTATTGTACCCTTACATTATTATTGTTAGGTCGGCTAGGATTACATTGTGGCACCACTAGGATTATATTGTTGCCCCATGGACTCCTATATATAGAAGGAGGTTTTGGTCATTTGTAACATCCAAGAATTGTTCATTCATGTAATGTATTGGAGGTTTCCCCCTCGAAGTGGCTTATTTATAAGGTGTTGATATCTCTTTTCTTCTATTTTTTGAGCTAGTTTCACAACATTTGATATTAACACTTTGGATTCTAGGGTTTTGCTGATCCAAATAGGTCATCGTGGAATTTTCGCTATAAATTTTTTTCTACGAAGGTTCAAAAGCTGAAATTTGTAGAGTGTGAAGCCAAAATCTCATGGAACATCCTCGAAAATTTCATAGCTTGGTTCACAATATTTTTGGAGATATGATCTGTGGAAGTTAGGGATTTTTGCAGGCTCCTGAATTTCACGTAAAAAGGTTATCACGAAATTTTCGCTATAAAGCTTTTTATACGAAGGTTTAGAAGCTAAAATTTCTAGAGAGTGAAGAAAAAATCAGGTGGAACATCGTCACAAAATTTCAGATCTTGGTTCGCAATATTTTTGGAGATAAGATCTATGGAAGTTAGGTCTTTTTCAGGCTCCCGAATTTCATCTCAAAGAGGTGATCGTGGGAAAATATTCATAACTCTCTCTCAGAGCATCGAATTGGAATTCTATAAAAAGTGATTGGAAGTAAACAGACTTTAGTTTCCTATCTATAAATGTTAGAGCCAAAGGATAAAATAGTGACACGTGGCAAGTCGTACAAGTTCGTTCTACTAAACCAGTCCATAATTAGATCATTGTGGGAGATTAGACATAACTTTGCCTTGAAGAATCCAAATCAAGTCAGAGCTGTGGAATTTAAAAGAAGCTTCAGAGGACTACTAAAGGGCCAAATTCCAGATATTGAGGATCTGCAAGTATAGATATAAGTCAATTTCAATATGGAGCTCCTCAAAAGCAAGTAAAAGGTGTGTATTTTTTTTCCGAATTGCATAAGTCTTGTTGGAAGAATCAAGTTGAATTGATTCCAAGGGCATATTATAGAATAGATATCAGTATTGGATTCTACAATGGCCCCTAAAAGTAATTCCATACCCATTAAGCCCTAAAAAATCTATACTATGACGCATGAAGAGGAAGAATTTTAGTATGAGATATCAAAATTACGGTACCAAGTGCAACAAATTTTGATCTTACGAAGAGCAACCGAAGATGACATAGACGGTTTAAAAGAAGAAATGGAGGCTAATTTGGATGGTTTGAAGGATCAAATAATAGCTAATATGGATGATAAATTAGTGGAACATCACATCAAGCATCAACAACAAGTTCTCCAACTCTCAAAGGATAACCTAACTTTGGTGCAGAATCTAATGAAACAACAGGAAGATCAAAATCACATCGAAAGAAGTTCTGAAGTAGTCACAGAAACAAGAAATTGACAAGTACAATCAATTTCAGAGTATCTCAACAACTGGAATAAATAACCCTGTAGATGATTCCACATGGGAGGATGAGAATTTTATACAGAAGCATTAAGAAATAATCAAGCGTTGAGGACAACACTTGTTTGAAGGAGAGGGGCATGTGAAGTCCCTATATTAATAGTGTAGTCCCTTATTATGTTAGTGTAACCCCCCTTATTGTTATCGTTGTACCCATGTAACCCCCATATTATTATTATTGTACCCTTACATTATTATTGTTAGGTCGGCCAGGATTACATTATGGCCCCACTAGGATTATATTGTGGCCCCATGAACTCTTATATATAGAAGGAGGTTTTGGTCATTTGTATCATCCAAGAATTGTTCATTCATGTAATGTATTGGACGTTGCCCCCTCAAAGTGGCTTATTTCTAAGGTGTTGATA
The DNA here is from genome assembly GCA_034641835.2 of Pinus albicaulis. Classification (NCBI taxonomy): domain Eukaryota; kingdom Viridiplantae; phylum Streptophyta; class Pinopsida; order Pinales; family Pinaceae; genus Pinus; species Pinus albicaulis. The sequence continues at coordinate 1,668,270,593 of CM076575.1, read as the reverse complement.
TCTCTTTTTTTCTATTTTTGGAGCTAGTTTCACAACAAACAGAAGGGAGCACTATGTCAAAATGCATTGAAATGAATGAATAAGAGTGTGTGACAGGGAGTATCAATGAGTTCCAGGTGTGCTAAGGAGGGTGTGACATGGTATGCTAAGAAGCGCTAAGTCATGCTACTATGCCAAAGTGGCATGTGGCAAAGATGTTTCAGGAGCCAGGGTGTGCCAACACATTCTAGGAAGTGTTAGGGAGTTCGAGGGACACATAAGGGAGTACTAGGTGAAAATAATGCATGAAAAAAAACGATTAAGAGATTGTGATAGGAAGTGTCAGTGATTTCTAGGTGTGCTAAGGAGGGAGTGTCAAGGTATGTTGGGCAGTGCTGAGGAATGCTAGAGTCCAGGGGAACATGCCAAGATGTTCCAGCTCATAGGGTGTGCCAATGCATGTCAGGGAGTGTTATGGAGTGCGAAGGAAAAACAAGGGAGGTACACTAGTTTCAAATGCAGGGAAATAAATGAATAAGAGTGTGTGATAGGGATTGTTAGCGAGTTATAGGCATGCTAAAGAGGGAGTGACAAGGTATGTTAGGTAGTTCCAAGGAATTCTAGTGTGCTAGGGCGACATGCCAATATGTTCCAAGTGCTAGGGTGTGCCAATGTGTGTGACAGAGTGTTAGGGAGTGTCATGGAAACACAAGGGAGAACTAGTTCAAAATGAATGGAAATGAATGGATAAGAGTGTATGATAGGGATTGTCAATGAGTTGCAAGTGTGCTAAGGACAGAGTGACAAGGCTATATTCTAAGAAATGCCAAGGCATGCTAGAGTGTAAGGACATGTCAGGGAATGGTACGGTGTGTTAGGGAGTTCCAAAGAATGCCGAGGAATTGAGGGGATGATAACACATGTCACATAGTACCAAAGGATCGTTAGATGTTTCAGGTGTTATGGCATGTCAAGATGTAAACTATGTTTCTTAGTTGTTTTATGGCCACGGTTGGACATGAGCCTTGACTTGGTAAATTCTTAAGTGGTATGAGTTAACATTGGGCATGAGTAGCCTAAGATGAGTTATAAGAAATTATTAGGTGAACAAGGAATAGTGGAATTTTAGTAAATAAAACTTGGTTAAGTTGTTGTAGCTGAGGAAGGACTTGGTTGGGTTCCCAAGTCTAAAGAAAAATAAGGGTAGTTATGAGGACACGATATTTAAGGAGTGTTAGGGTATTTCAATGAATGAAAATGTGTGGTAACACATGCCAGATACTTTCAATGAATTTCGAGGAATTTTGGAGAGTGGAAGGGCATCAGAATGGAGAAGTAATTCAAAGTTCATGGAAACAAATGAATAAGAGTGTATGTCATGGAGTGTCAGTGAATTATAGGTGTCCCATGGATGAAGTGTGTTGGGATAATACCATAATAGTAATTTCAAGAGGCAAGCCTACAATTGCGATAAGGGGATGGAAAAATCATTTTCAGAAAAAGGAGACTTTACGCTAAACACAACACTATTTTATAATGACTTGGTTGGGTTCCCAAGCCGCAAAAAAAGTAAGGCTATCTATGAGGGCATGAAAACTAAGGAGTTCCAAAGTGTTCAGGGAATGCAAAGAAGTGATAAAAAATTATAGAAAGTTCCAAGTCATGTTAGTCATTCCAATATGTGCTGGGTGCTAGGGTGTGCTGCCAACGCATGCTAGGGAGTGTCAGGGAAACAAAAGGGAGGGCTAGTTTCAATTGAATGGAAATGAATTAATAAGAATGTGTGATAGGGAGTGTTAGCAGGTTATATGTGTGCTAAGGAGGGAATGACAAGGTATGATAGGTAGTTCCAAAGCATGATAGAGTGCTAGGAAAGCATGCTAAGATGTGCCAAGTTCCAGGGTGTGCCAATGTGTGCCAAGGAGTCTTATGGAGTGCTAGATAAAAAGAAGGGAGCACTATGTCATAATGCATGGAAATGAATGAATAAGAGTGTGTGACAGGGAGTGTTAACGAGTTCAAGTACATTAAGGAGGATTGAAAAGGCATGCTTAGCAGTGTTAAGAAATGCTTGATTCCTAGGGTGGCATGCAACCAAGATGTGCCAATGCACACAAGGAAGTGTTAACTAGGCCAGGGATACACAAGGGAGAAATACGTAAAAATGAATGGAAATTAACAAATAATATTTCAAGGGGTGCTAAGGAAGGAGTGACAAGGTATGCTAGGCAGTGTTAAGGCGTGCAAGATGCTAGGGCGACATGACAAGATTTCCTATGTTCTAGGGTGTACCAACATGTGCCAAGGAGCGTTAAGGAATGCTATGGAAACAAAATGGAGCACTAGGTAAAAATGCATTAAAATGAATGAATAAGAGTTTGTGACTATGGGTGTCAATGATATCGAGGTGTGTTAAGGACTAGAGAGTGACAACGTATACTAGGTAGTGCCAAGGAATGCTAGAGTGCTAGGGAGGTATGCCAAGATGTTCCAGGAGTTAGGGTGTTCCAATGCATGTTGGGGAGTGTTAGGGAGTGTCAGGGAAACACAAGGAAGCACTAGATCAAAATTCATGTAAATGAATGAATAAGAGCATGTGATAGGGAGTGTCAATGAGTTCTAGGTGTGTTAAGGAGTGAGTAACAAGGTTATATGATAGGCAGTTCCAAGTTATGCTAAACCATCAAGGCATGTCATGAAGTGCTAGGGAATGTTATGGTGTGTAAAATCATGATAAGTAATGTAAGGGATGCTAACACATGCCACATAGTGCCAAGGAATTTAGGACATGCTAGTTGTTATGGCATGTCAAGATGTAAACTATGTTGCTTAGTTGTTTTACGACCACAATTGTATGTGACGAGAGTTATGTTGGTAACTTGTTAAGTAGGATGAGTTGATATTGGAAATGAGTAGCCTAAGACGATTTATAGTTAGTTCTTAGGTGAACAAGGCATATGTTGAATTTCCACGATGCATGAGAATCTGGGTTCTGTATTAGAATATTTTACGCAAACACACTCAAGTTCCACAACACATCTACTTTGAACAATGAAATCTGCACATATTAGGGAATCAATTAGTGCACATGAAAATTTTTAACTTTTTCAAATTGTTCTTCAATAAATTAAAAACTATAATAGAATAGGCTAGATCTCCCGTACTAGGGATCACACCGATACAAGGAATGCAACTACAACTTGGTGTTGGTCCTTTAACATCCAATCTACGTTGACTTGGTGGTGTCCACACATAGCCCTCTTAGTCCACATGTACTGAAGACATCTGGCAGGTCCTCTTGCTTCCCATTATTCAACTCCTCAATCTTCGTCTATCAATTAGCTCAAATCCTTTATGTTACTAAAATCAGCTCAAATTTTTTTTCCCTCTATCAACCTCTTTTTTCCTTTAAGGTTTGCAAAACTTAGGGTTTTCGATCAGTTGTTCACAACTGTGTTTGTGAATAGCTCTTTGGTCTACCCACTTCTTCCATATTTCTTCTCCAAGATGACAAGTTTAGGGCTATGAAGTTTTCCATTTGTTTCACTAACTCAATCCTCTACAATACAGTGAGCTATGGCTAGTTGGATAACCCACTTGACTACTACTTTAGTCCCTTAAAGTATGCACATCCTTAGGCCTAATACACCTAGCCTTCTACCAGTGTTGTTTTCCTTCACAAGTACAAGACTTAGGGTTGTTCTTTGACATACATCTAACAAACCATCCAATTGTACTTGGTTCTCCATCAATTTTCCCAACCATAGTCAATTCCTTTACTAATCTGGTTCCCACAACACTACCCTCATCCAGGGCTCTTCAAATATACCACCTAATAGTGATTTCAGTCCTACCAAAATCATTATTATTTTTTACCAATTTCTTTGTTGTCCAATCTATGAAAAAATATAAACTACTCCTCTTATCATCCTTCTAAAAATTTATAGATGACTGAAATAGGGTCACAAATCATCCACTAATAGTCCATTGAGTATATGTTTATCGCTTGCTTCATATCATTTTCCAAAACTCTATGGACATTCCACCAAAATCAACTCCTCTTCATATCAATCCATTCCTCATATGGCACATTTATTTTGCTTAATAGTCTACTCAGGTTCCACCTTTCTTTGGATTCTTTTTATCCACACATACTTCTGCAAACCGTCTTCCAAATATGTGGTATATATTGTAGAGATAAGCCTCTCTCTAAGGATCACACCCCTCTTATTCTACACAGATTTGTCACAGTATTAAGGGCATACCTTTTGGATTAAACATGATAGGAAACCTCCCTAACTAGGGAATTATACTTCTATTATAATTTATTTAGAGAAAACCCTATTGACCCATAGGAAAAACAACAACTCTTCCCTCCATAGGAGACTCAGACTAGCTCATATTGATCCATATATTCTGGGCATTTATTTCACTAAATATTCAACTAAAATTTATATCTCTACGACCCTCAAAATATGGTTACCTCAGTCAATATTAGACTTGTGGCTACTTTTTTTATGGCCCTAAATTATACTGAAAATAATCCTCCATTTGTGTTGGTCTTTGTCACAGAAATTTCAGCCTACTGGCCACCACAAGATCGAGTATCAACCATCTCTACTATTTCAAAATTTTATGCGGCCTTCACACAGAAACACCACTCAAATCACATGCTGAAATTATCACTAGATGACTCTCTTGAGCTGGATCTGCCATAAGAGAACCAACAATATGTCATCCTAATTCCTATCTCAAACTGATCAAGGTATGTGACATTATTTTTGAACCCTCACATGATGAACTTTCTCTTGGTGGATGATCATGACCTCCCTTTAGGAACCCTTACTCAACCCTCTAACTCGACCTTCTTTAGGACTACATCTCTCATGGCCTTCTTGATCAAATGAGCTACTTCTCACTTCATGTTATTTCCTTAATAATAAGGCCTCCTTAAATATATTTTCCTAGCTAGACCTCTTAAGAACCATCTAGAACTTATGGGCTTTATCCACTTAGACCTTAGGAAATATTATCTTTCCTTTTTAATTTTATTTTAGATTTTAAACTGCATCTTGGGTCCAAAACCCCTTCGCTTCTATTATTTTCCCACAAATCCTTTTGCAACCAAACTCACAGAAACCCATCTCACTAGGCTTGTGTAGTACCTCCAAATATACACAATCCCAAGCCCTTGTATTCAATCAAGGACTTGGTTGGGTTCCCAAGTCGCAAATTAAGAAGGGTAGTTGTGAGGGCGTGATAGCTAGGGAGTGTTAGGGCATGCCAAGGATTTAAAAGGTGTGCTAACACATTTCAGACCATGTAAATGCATGATGAGGAGTGTTAAGGCATTTTGAGGCATCATAAGGGAGAACTAGGTCAAAATGCATGGAAATGAAAAAATAAGAGTGTGTGCAAGGGAGTGTCAGTGAATTCAAGTGTGCCGAGGATGAAGTGTGTTAGAAGAAGTTCATAGTAGGATTTGGAAGATGCAAGCCTATGATTATGATGATGGGCTCAACAAAGAAGTTTGAGACAAAGGGAGACTTTCTGCTAGGTACAAAACATATTTTTCCTTTATCTATTATTTTTATATGACATGTGGCACACTTTGGCCAAATGAGTGTGTTTTAATTTTTTTTAGACAATTGCATATTGTACATTGTTGTGTATAAGTTTTGGGGCACTTGACTTGTGCCAACTTATACCTTTCATGCCTTGTGTATCTTTTGGTTCACTAATGTTTTTATGAATTGGACATACATGTGAAATATCTCTTATGCAATCTATCTTTCTTATTTGTTTTATGGCCATGGCTATATGTGATCCTTGTCTTGGTAAGTTCTTGGGTGGGACAATTTTAGCTTGGACATGAGTTTCCTAAGATGAGGTATAGGTAGTTCTTATGTTAACAAGGCACAATCTACTTGTAGTAGGTGCAACTCGTCAAGTTGTTGCATCTGAAGTAGGCCAATGTCACATGAACTGCAGTAGCTAAGGACTTGATTGGGTTCCCTAGTCATGAAAAAATGTAATAATATATGTGAGGGAATGAGTTCCAAGGCATGCTAGGGAAATCTAACATGTTCCAAATAGTTCGAAGGCATGTCAAATATATTAATATGTGTCTAGTGTTAAGTCATGTGAATATATGCAAGGGTGTGAAAATACATGCCAGGGACTAACAAGGAAACAAAAAAGAGAAACAAGTTAAAATACAAGTAAATGAGCACTTCATAGCATTAATAAGTGATCAATTTACCTTTTCCAGGAGGGGCATGCTAGGCAAACCAACACTATGTGGAAATAGGTTCCAAGTTCCAAGTGTTAGTGCATTCTAAGTGCCAATCATCCTATGTTACTTCTCATTTACTTTCCAATAATCAATATAAAATATATTTAATATCAAACCATGCCAAATCATACGAAGGAATCTTAATGAATGATATACAAGCTAATACTTTCCAAGCACCAACACGTGCTAAGTGCCAATGTGTGTTAGGGAGTGATACACATGTTATGAAGTGGAATGACATGTCGAAGAGTGCTAAGGTGTAATAGAGTGTGCTAATGCATGTTGAGGAGCATTAGGGAGTACTAGGGAAACACAAGGGAGCACTAAGTTAAAATGCATGGAATTTAATGAATATGAGGGTGTGGCAGGGAGTGTCAAAGAGTGCTAGCTATAATGCCAAGGAGGGAGTGACAAGGTGTGTTAAGCACTAGTAAGGCATGCTAGGTAATATTAGGGGATGTCAATAAGTTCCAAAGTGTTCTATGGAGTTCCATTGTGTGTTAATATGTGCCAAATAGTGCCAAGAAATGCAAGATGCTAAGGCATTCTAGGTTGTGTAGGGTGCCAGGGTATTCCAATATGTGTCAAGGAGTATCAAGGAAACAAAAATAATAACCAAGCTAAAATGCAAGGAAATGAAAATATAAGAAGGTTAATAAGTCAGGACTTCATATTTTTCAAAAGTGGCATGCTACGCACACTAATAATAGGTTCCAATGCATGTCAATTTCCAATGTGTGGCAAGTTCTCATGTATGTTAATGCATGCCAAAGTGTTACAGGGCACGCGAGGGACTACAAGGCATGCCAAAACATGTTAGGAGAGTGTTATGTTATGTTAGGGCCTACCAACATGTGCTTGGGTGCCCTAGACATGGCAATATGTTCAAGGTACAAAGACATTCTAAGACATGCAAGGTGCCAAGGAATGTTAGTGTGTACTAAAGCATATTAATATGTTCCAAGAGTGTTGAGGAGTCTTATATCTCTCTCATTAATAGAATTTACAAATTTTTATTATGTATTAAATAATATACTTTCTACAGACACTAGTGGAACTTTATCTAAAGGTAATTTATTAGATAATATACCTAATAGATATTAATCATGTATTGACTGGTAGGAAAACTATATTCTCTTTACTTGAGGGAAATGATACTCACTAATTACTTCTTAGAAAATTCACTGACTCTAGCAACTATATGACCTTCGACACATAATGAAAAATACTCCACAAAAATTTTCTTAAATCGTCATCTTTTGACAAAAAATATAGTAACATGCACATAGCATCATAAAAAACTCATTGGAATGATCAATGATGACCAACATTTTTCAATCGTCACCAGAAGTAACCAAAAAGAGCATTAGTGAGGATCAATAAAATATCGTCACTAGAAGTGTCACCAAAGAGATAATTAGTGTCAGACCTTTAACAACCCTCACCAAAATTGTAACTTAAAATGGATTTCGTGACAAACCTTAAAGGACCGTCACTATGCACCTACAACAATTTTTTTTAAGGAATGACACTATATGTGACATTGGTGATGGACATTAAAGGTCCTTCATAGGCATGACCCTCACCAATGTACTTTTTTCTTGTAGTGACATAAAAATAATGATGTAAGGGATCAATAATAACAATAATGGGCTTATATGGGGTACAAAAATAAAAATATGGGGGCTACATTAACAATAAAAATAAGGGGTTTACACTAAAAATAGAAATAATGGAACTCCGCTAGTATTATAGGGACCTAAAAATTTACAAGATGTCATCCAAACACATCCTCTAATAAAAATGAGTTCCCATTGGGTTGGGAAAAATTTATACATTCTCTATATCAAGGCACAAAAATCCTCTTACTCAAAATGTGATACATTCAACTTAAAAAAAGTTGAAAGAGGTGAATTGATTGATTGGTCGATGCTAACCAAAATGTTGATATTAAAATGGCCAAATTCTATCACATAAATCAAAAAATAAGATAGGAAAGTTGGAAAGGAAATATCATCATATTGATTGTAAATCCAATCCAACCAAGCCTCTACACTATTTTAATCTTTCCTAAGGCTGGTGCAAATGAACCAAATTCCATAGTTAATTAATTTTTAATTTGAATTAGTGTCCAAAATCTAGAGTGTGGTGCTATAATAGGCCCAAGTCTACTTCTCTAAAATGTTGATATAAAAATATATAAAATATATATCATTTGATACATAATCCTCCCTCCTTCTATGTAAAATAATTTCAAATAATCCACTCTGATGTTGGAAGAGAAGTATCCATCAAATCCCAACATTTTCTACCACTAAGAAAAGGGTTAGGTTCACATAAACAACATAGAACCGTAATAGAAAATATTGAAGCAAATAAAAACTATAAAATGTATATCATTAAATAATTTACCCTCCCACCATATATGTTAAAATCCCTTCCAATAATCCAATATAAATTTGCAAGATAAGTATCAAACAAATCCCAAAGTTTTCCATCATTAAAACTAGGATTATGAACGTAAACAACATTGAACCCTAATATAACATTTTTCATCAAGAATGTAACTAAGACACACTATCCATTACTATATGAACCATGAGATATTTTTGAATAGGATGAAAGGGAAATTACCACCACACCATTGTCCTAAAAATAACCTAAATCAGAGGAAAATTCCAACAATGTTTCAATCAATTTTAAATATCAAATCTAGTCAAATTAACCTCGCGCAAGAGAATCACTTTTGGATTGAAACTTTCCAAAGTACCACAACTATTTATGCTTTCAATTGGATAACATCCCTCAAAACTTATATTATATAAAGGATATATTGAGAACCAACCAAAAATTGACACTACTCTCCATTTCCTAAGATTTAATTCAATGTATCTACACTATCAACAAATATTCTTGAGGCTTAATGAGTAATTGACATCAGGATTAGCTATATACCTCAATTATTTGTTGCATGTGTATGTTGTCTCACTGTCCTTCCAAAACCCTTTCACCAATAATCTCATCCAACTAGATGAATTAAGGTGTCCCTTGAAGTAGTCCATTACATCCCGTTATAGGTATTTTATCATCCCCTCACATGACACTGCTCAGGTTCTACTCATTGATGGGCTAAGGTTTTGGCCTCTCTCACACTAGCTAACCCTAAGGAGACTCAATTGCGAATAGTCACATTACGCATTCTGCATGGCTTAGAATATCATTATATTAATCATCCTTATAATGTATTAGGACAATTGAAGTAGTTTCCATCGCAACAATAATTTTTCCTACAAGATTTCATTTGGGATTGTTATTTTCAGTCTTGTAGGATTTTCTTGTTTTTTACACATCTTTCGGACTCTACCAACAAAAATGGTTTGAGTTACCATCACCAAGCTACGAAAATATTAAAAGGAATGATGAGCATAATATTTGACCAGGTTTTATCTAATTGTAATACTTCATAATTCTATGAAGAAAACATAATGTTTCATTCAAATATTCATTACATATATCAATTGTTTCATCACGCGTCAGACTCACTCATCTACCAAGTCCATATATTTTTTTGACCATTTTTATAAGAACATGTTGTTTACGCGATTATGGTCACTCCTTTTCCTAGTAGGAACTGTGTGCTCAGGAGCCTTATCACGGTCTCCCACAGAGTGTATGAGCATAAACCTCATGTTGATACACCATATGATATGTGCATCTAGAAGCATTTTTTTAGTTTGTTACATGGTGTATCCACCCTATCCCTAGTCTTAACTTATGATGTTTTATGTGTTCCAAATATGTTTAACCATCCCCATACAATCCCCTTATCATGTCAAATGAGCAATTTGTACCAACATACATGTTCTAGGTGTCAATCTCAACCTTTATCATGTCAAGAACATTATTAAAGAGTGTAGAGATTCATGTTGTGCCTCAAGGTCTTATGTTTCCCTTGACACTTATAGATTCAAAAACTCCATTTCCAAATATATATTTTGATTTTCCTTGAGAAATAAAATAAATGAAAGGAGTATTACCATTTATATTGGGATTATAAATAGTAAAATAGAAAAATCAAGGTGAATTTTTTTTCACCCATTCTCGATAAACAATATGAATTATTTGACAATATATTCAAGGTTTTGTGATGTGAACAACAATCCTACTTGGCCTTCTTTCTCAGCCAACTTGTTGTGGGCCATAAAAAATTGATAGGTTTGAAACTAACCCCACATTTTTTACCACTAACAACTCTACTAAATGAAGATTTTGTCATTAGTTTGGATTTCAAAACATGATATTCATTTCCTCATATTCACTATTAAGTAATTCAAATATCTCAAAAATTCCATGAAATGTTTAGTCCCAAGAAGATGTAATAATATTATTGATTCTTATACTATTCCTTCCAAAGTGGAGTGGACTTCAACGTTGATGCATTTAAATAATCCTAATGTAAGAAATGAAATTATAAACTGAGATTGTATTCAGTGTTGTTTGAGATCCACGGTGATAGTACTCTTTGCAAGATGTGTTTTATGTTGATCTTCCAAAATCCTCATACAAGAGGGTTAATCATTGAAAATATATATAGGTTCAAGTACAACCGAAAATGAAAAGGAAATAAAATGAAGAGACATGGATGGCTCCCTTAGCTTTGGGGCAACTAATTAATCATTTCTTCATTTACAAATAAAAATTTCAGTTATGGAAAAATGTAGACTCCAACAACAAAAAAATAAATTTCATATAGAAAACAAGTCATAATACATTACATAAATAAAAATCACAATATCAATCCAACACAGATTTATAAAGATAATAGTCAACATCATATCCAACAATATGAGACATTTCCCTTAACATAGATCACATAAGAAACACATGTGAAGGGAATCATATGGAAAAGATATAAAATAGAGATCATTGGCATGAGAGTGATGATAATCATGTATTTTCCATGAATGTATCCATAAAATTGGTTACAAATGAGTGATCAAATTCCAAACCATAAGCATCCGTTGTAAATCACACCCCTAAACTGGGTTTTGAGACCACACAGACGAAGAATGGTTGTTGGATTTAGCCTCTCTGACACTAGCAAACCCTAAGGTGACTCATTTGGGGATAGTCACATTACATTGAGTCCATACATCAATGATAACAATTTTATTTTTATCCCACATATATAATTCAATGTACTATGGTTACGATTAAGTCATTGGAGAAAGTATAGATCGTATTACAATCCTAATATGATATTCCTAGTCTCAATATCGAATTAATTACTGGCCGATGTTGGTGTTAACTCAACCAAAAGGAATTAGCTAGCCATATCCAGAAGTGATGAGCTAACAAGAAATAAGGAAGTACCCTCAATCGTTTATACTGAATGACTACTCGATGAGCTAGGTTTGGGACATGCCACATTTATCAATAGAGTTTTGTAAGGGAAAACTTCTGATTTCCAGTGGGAATATAAGAAGAAACAAAATTAAATAATGCATAGGTGACATGCATATCTCATCATTTCGCAAGTGTGTTTTCACGTTTTAAATATGAATGGAATGCAAATATATTGGAATACCCCGAGAGTTCTACTTAGTTGTACACATTATGTACATTTTTTGTTGTTGGACATGTAATTAGTTGATATCAATGAAAGAGTTTAATATTTAAATTCTACTTCACTATTCATCAATTGAACCTATATAAAAAATTGTCATAGGTTTTCTTAAATGGGATCCCCATAAGGGTCTTGAAATTTTCAACTGAAGAAATTCAGTGTAATAAATATTTCTACAATTACTCTATCCAGCAAAGACAAAGGCAATACATTGAACAAATTAAACTATTCTAGGATTCTTTGAAACCAAACAACACCACATATCAAATCACTCACGAGATGGAATATTATTCTCAAGATGACGAGACTAGTCAGCTTCCATTGAAAATTTTCATTATTTTGGTTTGCTTTTGTGCATTTAAAAAATTTTCTTGAGCGGAAATTAAGACATAAAAATTCTACTCTAATATTAGGACATAGAAAGAGAAAGATATAGATATATATGTTGTTATAGTAGATCATAGAAAGGAACAATTACTATTGATAGATGAGTCTCTAGAGATGATCTCCATATAATAAACACATGTCCATGTATATGCAAGAACAATTTATAATTGATAAAGTAAATAAGCACTAACTTATTAGCGATGGATATGTATTAGTTACACTTAATCTGTGTCTTCAGCGGAGCAATTTGTGGACATTGAAAATAAAATGTAGACCACATTGCATCGGGTATCAATGCAATAAACATGGGAATAGGTTTACACACAATTTTTTTTTTTCAAGAAAAGAGAAAGAGGGTAGAGAGGTCATGTATAAGAGAGGCCGTGTAGGTTTCTTGAGGAAAACATTTAGGTGAAATCACTGTGGTTGAGGATTTAGGTGGTTTAGCCTCCAAAATCCCTCCTTGATTTTGTTTTGGTTTATCCCATGTGATCCCACATTCATTCTTGGAATATGGTGAAAGGGTGATTGGATGAAGTAGATTTTTGGTTCAGCCTAGTCTGTGGACAGGTGGTATGTGGAAGTCCCTGACTTTGTTGGATTTATGCATATGTTATTATCTTTTTTTTCTTATTGAGATCAATGAGAACATGTATTAGTTATTGTGTTTATAGGGTCAGTTGGAAATATAGTTCAAACTTAGGATAATATCATCAGTGGATTTTTTCTGACATCAGGGTGGTTTCGTATCCTTGGGAATTTGTAGTAAGTTTTAGGATGGTAGACCCAAATTCCATAGCTGGAAATTAGATGTTGGGTCATGTCATAGTAACTCTTAGCTCATATTTACCTTGGTGGGCATGTAAAAGTAGGTAAATGTGGGGTGGGGTGTTACAGGATGGTATCAAAGTATTTCTATTCCATGTAAACCTTTCTTTAGTACTTGTGTTATAGAGTGGTATAAAAGCAAGTTTTATAGTATTGGACCTCGAGGTGAATGCATATGGTTATGGTTACCATGCATGCAATTAATATTTCACTTTTGTATTTGTTGAATAATCATACACCATTAACATAGATAAAAACACATATATTTAAACACAAATACAGTCATTTCTAAAAAGGCTTCAACCTTATGGCTTCCTCACATATTTTCTCATTATTAAAAGAATGTAATATTACAATTAAATAGATGACAAGACTATGTCTCAAGATAGTGTGTGCTATCTTGGACAACTTGGTTGAGATAATTTCTCAACCAAACACACACCAATATAGGAGCTACCTAAACTAACTCCTATCTTAGAGGAACAACCCAAACTAATGAGTTAGTCATAAATTCCTAACTTTCAATATTTAATTTATCTATTTTATTTTTGGATTTATTATTGTTTTATGAGAGAGGCTAAAATTCCCTCCTTCAATGATAAATCCAAAATAAGAACGAGGAGCCATCTTCCAACTTCTCATGTTGATCCTCAAAAACATTCCCTGAAAAACTGCCAAAGATGGATGCTAAAAAACTGCAATCTGAAGAGACCATGAGTCAGATTCATGTATGATTCATCTCTGAATTTCACTTGACAACTCCATCATGTGCAAAGTTGCAAAAGGATCCATCTATCCTTTGCATGAAATCAACATCCTTTTTCCATTGACAAAATTTTTTGAACGCCCATTGGCTGATGATGTCAGAAACAACTCATTGTTGCTTTTGCCATGTTGAAAACTACTCATTGCTTCTTTGTTGTTGATTGCCCACTGGAGAATTTGTTGATGCCCACTGGCTGATTTTTTTGGTTTTGTTCAGAATTTTAGTCTGACAACCACTGTCAATTTCATTAACATTTCCCCCCCTTTGTCAGCTGAAAGGAGAGGCACTTCTTTGGAAAGTATTCCTGAACTCCTCCCCTTTAGGTGTAGGAGTGTTGCACTGGTGTACTCCCCTGTTCAACTGCATGAGAATACCATCTTCTTTTCATTCTTGGCTACCCTAGGTGTGATTGTATTCGGTTGTAGAACTGAGACAATATTTTGACTATGGATGACCATTCCCAAGGATCGATCCATTCATAATGTATCTTCAATCTAGCTGATTGTTTTTGGTTGCGACATTTCTTTGAGTAATGATTGGGCTTGCCACAATGGTGACAAGGATGGAGATCAAAACACTGATATTCCCTATGACCAGTTCTTTGATAATGAGAACATGTCGGTTTGACTGCAACTTCGGGTTGCATGCATTTCTGTTTGTCTGCAACTTTCTCAGAACTTGCTGAGGTGATTTGTTTAAGAAATCCTACATTGACGAACTTAGTTGGCTTGCAATAATCTAGGATACACAAGTTGGCGTCATCTTTGACATATCCTAAGCCTCTTCGATTTGTGTTACTTTGGATTTCTTCCCATGGCTTGATGATGGGATTGGAAGAAAGTTGAACTCGAACAACTTCGACACTTGAAGTTGTTTGGATGAATGAATTATCATCTGGATCGTTCAAAGACTTGGAAGCGTCACTCGTCTCTTGCAAGTCGTTTCTTTGTAGTTGTGACTCCAGTTGAAGAAACTCAATCATTTCATTTGTATGTTGTAGATGCCATGAAATATCAGCAATATTTTCTTTCGTGATTTGCACCATGTCTTCATCACTTAAGCAGATCAAATTGTGAATAATTTTTAACAACTCGATGTGCTGCGCCATCAGAACTTGCTCTATTGAATTCAGGCTCTCTTGTCGTAGATGTCGTGCTTTGACCTATTTCACTTTATTTTCTTACTTGAATGATAGGCTCGCTTGTTGTGTGGCTTGAATGGCATGCTCACTTGATTTGTTTCTTATTACACTTGCTTGGAACACTTGCTAGAGTTGTAGAACTTTCTTGCTCGAACTCTTGAATTTATGCTCACTTGATGATGATCAGTTTGCTTGAATGCTCGCTTGAACATGCTTGATTACTTCAGGCTCACTTGAATACTCATGCTCGCTTGCAGGAGATATGAACTTGTTGTTTGTTTGCTTTAGAGGTCAAATGCGTACACTCACTTGATTGTGCTTTAAAGGAAGGGTGTCGAACACTGTCAAAATTGCACCCAAGAATGCCTACAATTATTTTAATCATTCACTTAAGACAATGAATTCACTTATCCTCTTAAAAAACACATTTAGGTGGTGGTTTCAACTGAGAGTGCATCCTTACAATCCAACTCAATTTGAATTTGATTACGAGTTCTTAAATGTATTTGCAAGAATGTTGATGTAGACTTTGCTTTGACACGTTGGAGTTTGCAGGTTAATTAAATTGATTGTAAAATGCTAATGTTGACAATCTTTTATTGTGTTGTAGGTGCACAAATGTAGGTGTTGACTTTAATTATCCTCCCTTGCAGCTACTTCATTACAGGTGTTGTGCTTGCTGGCATTGAACTTTATGTGTGTGTGAAATGAGATCATTTATGTGTAAAAAATAGACGCAAATCATAAGCAACAATATTAAGCATCCACTATCCTCAATACACTCTTCTTGTACCTAAGATCCCCTTATTCAATTTCAGGCGGATTTAGGACACAATCACCACAAAATAAATATTTTATTAAAATTTGGAATAAATAATTGTTCAGCTTCATAACATCTTCATGGAATCAAAGTTCCAAAACTTCTCGGAAGAAAAATGTCTTCAAGAACTGACTCAACCTCCTACAACAATGAGTTTTCCTTTGAAAAATTACTCACTCCAAACTTACAAAAAATCAGTCATGCATCACTCCACAAAATTGCTTTAACATTCAACTTATCACTCCATATTACAAAAATTTTAATGCACCTTATCACTCCGAAAAAATTACAAAAGCAAACTTATTACTCCAAATATAATTCACTCCAAAACGATAAAACATTAGAAATTTCACCTTATTCCTCCATATAAGTCAAAGCACTCATTCTCTCTCATAGTGAAACCAAGCATCATAATATATAGATCTCCACTCATTCTCCCATTAAACACTCCACTCATTCTCTCTCATCAAAATAATACAAATCTCTTTTATCCTTTTATGACTCCATAAAAAACTTTATAAGCACTCTTTACACACTTCCCATTAAAATGATTATTAGAACTTTATGATTTTATTTGAAGTCATGTTTCCTTTTAAGCTTTAAAGCTTAGGTATGTAAAAGGTAAAAGTATATGCACCATTTCATTTATACCATGCATGTATTTTCAAAATACTCCCCATCTATGCATCCTTTACCAAGGCCTCATGCCATTGGGTTCCACGTATAGTCCAAGTGTTGCCTCATTATTACACATCCTTTTTAAAATTGTTTGATGAAGATGCTTTGACCATTACTTTAATTTCTCTTTAAAAAATAATGACTTGACCTTGGAATTTCCCTTTTTTTCATTTTTAATCCTTGATGTTAGAATATGGGCTGCATTGTTCATGGATCCAACATTTTGTTCACATACCTTTCAACGCATCCGCTTTAAGCCAGTTCTCCTACACACAGAAGATTTCCAATGAGTAGCACCTGCGAGTTGAAGATTCCAAGAATGGTGGAAGTCGGGTCCACCATAATAGTAGGTTTTTGGATCCAGATTCTTTGCATTAATTGACCCAGTGGCTCAAGGCTTTCATCTCCAGGCTCTGCTGCCTAGTTAGATTTGAATTCAATGAACTAAAAATTGCTGAGGAGATGGCCATAAAGGTGGTGAAGTTTGCGAACGTAACACTATGTGAGAAGCTAGTGTCTTATTTATCAACAAGAACAACAAAGTTAATTGTCAGTGTGAGAAAGGAATTTGAAAATGATGATGCCCAACCGCCATGAAATTAGTAGCACAATTTTCATTAACACGTTAAAAATCTGGAATGGATTAGAGTCCAGAGAGTATTGAACAATCCTATACTCTCTCACTGCCATCTTGTCTTTGAGACATTGCCTTCTCCTACATCATCCATCATTACAAAATCAGAATGCATTGTCAATGCTTGTAAAATAGAAATGTTCCATAGCCCTCTTTCCCAGTGAGTAGCGCAGGTGCCAGGCAAAATCATTCTGTGGCAGCTACAATGATGGTCATGGCATAAAAAATTCAGAGGTTGTGGCAGTAATCATGGCCGAAATTGGAAGTAACAACCATGATTGAATGAAATATGCAGCAAAAAAAATATATGCACACTTGTAAATTCCAACTAACATAGAAATGCATGGCTCAAGTCCAAGAAATTTTGCAATATCATGGCATCAATTTAAAGATAATTGTTGAATGTAATGTGTGACATCAATATTTCTACAAAAAAAAGAATGGTGCATCAGGTGCAGAGCCCAAGATTGTATGCACAAAAGCTGGAATGTTGGCGTCGCAGGAGAGACATGTCCATGTCACACAAGAATAGTTTTGGAATGGTTGTTTGCTAAGGATATGACAAGGAAAAAGAAAATAACATGTCACCTAGGAAACTATGGAAGTAAGGAAAAAAAAGAATCTTTGGAATCGTTGGTTCAATATATCAATCTATTGTGTGTATTTCATTGTGGGTAATCCAACACATCCAGATGGTTGTATCACTTGTGATGGAAAATGATGTGATAGATCACTAAGACGAGTGGGTTTTTGATCAGAGAATTTTGATAGCATCAAAACAAAGGCAGATTGATATCTCATTTAAATTTTAATTTGCAAACAATGGGTAAAAGAAATAGTACAAAAAGGATAGCACGATTATGAATAACACTAAATGGGGAGGATCCAACTCCAAAGAACTCCGCACTCCCTTCAAATTCCTCCCTTTGAACTGTTGTGCTCAAGTATTCCCAGAGAAAATCCTCCAAACGATACCAATGAATTGTTTCCATAGTTTCTTACTGGAAAACATGGAAGGATCCAATGGAAAGTGCATCTTCAAAGTAATCCAACAATTTAGACCAATTTTAATTGCTCGCAGATCCACACTGTTGGTTGCTCCATTTACTGGTACGCTGGAGAACACTTTACAGAATGCTCTATCAGTCAACAACGTCCTCAGAAGAATGAGACAGTATGAGCTCTGCCGTTCGGAACATCAGATCGATCGACTGGTAGGAGTTGTTGTTGTTGTTTCTTTGATACCACATGTTGAATAATCCTACACCATTAACACAGATAAAAACACACAGATTTAAACAGAAACATAGTCATGGCTGAAAAGGCTTGAGCCTCATGGCTTCCTCACATATTTTCTCATTATTAAAATAATGTAATATTGCAATTAAATAGATGAGGATACTGTGTCTCAAGATAGTGTGTGCTATCTTGGACACCTTGGTTGAGATAATTTCTCAACCAAACACACACCAATATAGGAGCTACCTAAAATAACTCCTATCTTAGAGGAACAACCCAAACTAAAGAGTTAGGCATAAATGCCTAACTTTTAATATTTAATTTATTTATTTTATTTTTGGATTTATTCATGCATGATGTTGATATTTTGTTGCTATTATTACATATCATGTTAATATGAACTGACTTGTGCATATGTAATAGCCTCCCCTGAGATACATTGAGGTATGATTTTGTTTGTGTCTTGTATTTATATTATCCAACATGGTATGTTTAAAATAAATAGAAGACAAAAATATGAAGAGAAGTATGGTGGATTACAGTTCACATGACTCCCCGTATAGGCCCGAAGTGAAATTAGTGGAATGGGAAAAGTCAGTTGAGCAGTAAGGAGAGGAATATTTTCTTGGTCTATTATATATACATTGAGCAGTATGAGGGAAGATATTCAAATATATAAAGAAAATTATAACATGTTAATTGACGAACAATAAATATTTGCAGAGGATCAAGAAAAGTAAGTTGATGTTAATGAAATGATTCTTGAAATCCTTTCATAGTTATAGAAGAAGGGACAACTAGGGATCAATTATGGGGATAGGAAGGAAGAAACTACTAATGGGGCGAATAGTAGTAGGTATCAGAGAATATTAAAGAAGGAAAATTATGATACAATGAAGATTGGATTAATCTTAGATACACTTCACAAGAGGACTATGGATGTGTTTTATTATATCTCTTCTTCAAGGAGACATCATTTCCATAACTGTCAACATGAAAGGAGGAGTGATTGTTTTGTATAGGAATTCAATAAATCCAATCCTCCTTAATGGGAAAATGAATAAATAAAAATATGTAGAAGCATGAATTCTTTGGATGAGGAAATTTTCCAGATTGCAATATTATGGAGAGAGCATTAAAGCTAAGATAGCCACCATCATTCTCAAAGGAAAAGTAGATATCTAGTGGGAATATAATAAGAATGTAAAAGGAATTAGAGAAGAGAATCTAACTTGTGGTGAGTTTGAAATAATATTGAGGAAGAAGTACCTATCTGAGAGATATTATGATGGAAAGGCCAAGGATTTTTATGAGCACAAGATGGGTTCCTAGACAGGACAAGAGTATATAACCAAATTTCTAGGAATTATTGACATATGTTTCGTACCTCAAGGATGAGAAAGAAAATATCCAAAGATTCGTCAATGGATTTCCATTTTCATTCAAATACTGGATTGAGTTTTATAAGCATATTTCATTAGATGTAGCTATCAAAAATACGAAGCATTGTTATTAGTAATCAAAGTACAAGTTGAAGTTGAAACGTGACTAGAATGGTAATGAGAATACTAAAGGAAAATAGATCAAGAAGCGAGTAAGATCTAAGAATGCAGGTGAGAAGGAAAATGTAGCCCCTAATAAGAAGTTTAATGCATTTGAGAAAGGACATGTGTCTCAACCTAGAGAGAGAAAAAATAAAGGCAATGACAACGAACCATTGAAGTGTTGGATTTGTGGTAAATATAATCACAAGAAGGATTTTCCATTGTACTAGGGTAGCAGGCCACATATTTACAATGCTCAAGAGGTGAAAATAGTTGGGGATGTTGACCAGAGCATTCCTCAGATCTATTCGACACTTGATAATAGGCAGGTAGAACATCATGAATCTATTTTTAAGATGTAATGTAAGCTTTGTGACTAATATGTTTCCAGTTTGATTAATCTTGGATCTAGTTATAGGTATGTTAGTCCTAACCTGGTGGATCAGTGTCGTTTGAGTGAAGAAGTGCATGCAAAATATTTATTGGTGCAGTTGGCTAGAGGGACCAGGAGAAGATTTCATCAGTAGGTGAGATATTATGCATTTGAGTTTAATGACTTTCCTACATAAACACATCTAAATAGGTTTCCTTTGGGTTCATATAACATTTTTTTGGACATCGATTGGTTTTCCATTCATATGACCAAGATAAATTGTTATGAGAAGGCCATTAAGTGCCTCGATGATGAGGGAAAAAAAATAATCTTGCAGGAAAATAAGAAGCTTGCATCAGTGAGAATGGTTATAGTTATGCATGCTAAGTGTAGCTGCTAGAGGTTATTCTTCCTCCAGTAGAGCTGATATCAGTCAAATAATTGTGCTTCATTCGTGGATCATCAACGTTTCTCTTAAATAATTTCTATCTATGTCTTCCCTATTGTGCAAGAACATGGTTTCAGATATTATATGTCAAGTGGGATGCAATAATGATTACTTAGTTGATGATGGTTGCAGAGGAACTGCGAATTCCAATGTTTCGCTCCTTGTACCTCCTCTCACCTTTGTTCATCATGGGCATCCAGATTTCTCCAACACTATTGTTTCTAAATAATTATTTTCATGCTCGAGCTATTTATGTTCCAGGGATCACTCCTTAACGTTTCCCTCTCATCTCCAAATTTAGTCGTCGTAAATATTTCACATAGCCTTATTCCCTATTGCGTATCTACTGGTGTAGATAAACAATCATCCACTTTCCCTCCATGTTGTGACATTTTGAGTCAATCATTTGATTCAAACCTTGGCTTGAATAGTTACCCAACCTTTGGAAACTATTTCCATCGAACTCTGTCATTTAATTGTTCAACGAACTGTAATATTTCCAGCAAGAGGGAGGGATCCACCCGAGAAAACCATGGAAACAACCTCCTCGATAAACCCTTAGTTGACTATTGGGCGTTAAAGTCCAATAATCATCTATTACTTTCCATATTTTAATAATAAGGTTAATAATAATTATAATAATAATAAAATTAACTCAGATAATATTAATTATAATGATGATGATGTTGATAAAAATAACTATAAAAATAATAATGATGATGATGATAATAATAATATTAATAATAAATTTTCTCTCTCTTATTTTGGTAATAGGTTTGTTAATATTTATAGATTTTCTTTTGACCCTGCTGTCTTTAGTCCTCTAGAGAAAGGATTGAATTGTTTCCTTTCTCCTAGAAAACGTTTTCTCGATGAAATTATTTGCAACATCAAATTTGGGATAAGGGGTTTATCGGATAACACTAAGGATACTATAAATTAATAATGTATAGTTGTATTTAGAAAGGAAAACCCCCCTAAGAGAATCATTAACAAGAATGAATTTTATGCCCTCAAAACATTGAACATTAACAAGGACATTGTTATTTTCAAAGCAGACAAGGGTGGGGTGTAGTTATCTTATATATGGAAGATTACCAGAGAAACATGTCAGACCACCTTTGTAATAGCAGGAGCTAAAAAACAATTAATAAAAATCCCTTAAAAAATATCTCTAAAAAAATGGCTCTAGGTATAAAATCTAGTAGCAATGTTAGCTCCTTAAGCCATAAACCCATCGAGAGTATCCCTATCACTCCTAGTATCTATGGACTTCCCAAGATCCACAAGGAGGGGAATCCCCTGATACCCATTGTCAACACTATAGGAGGGTCAACCTATATTCTGGAAAAGTATTTATCCCGAAAGCTAAAACCCCTTGTTGTCCTTACAAAGTCCTATGTCAAAGTCTCTTCATCATTTGTCAATGAGTTAAGGGGTATAAGGTTTGATCCTGGGGATTTTATTTTGAATTTCGATGTGGTATCCCTTTACACTAATGTCCCTATTAATGAGTCCATTTAGGTCATCAATCATAGTAGGGATCATGATACTTCTATCTTTGTTGAAATTTGTCTTACCTATACTCTCTTCAACGTTGAAGGGGATTTCTATGATCAAACTTGTGGCATTTCCATGGGTTCCCCCTTTTCCGCTTTAGTACCTAATATGTTCATGGAAGGATTTTAATATAAGGATTTTTCATCTGCTCAATACAAACCAAAGCTTTGAAAGATATTTGTGGATGACACCCGCATCATCTGGCCTCATTGTTGGGATAAGTTAGATATCTTTTTCTGGCATATTAATAATTAATCTATCTCCATAAAGTTTACTATGGAATGTGAAATCAATAGAAACATGCCTTTTCTGGGAATCCTTCTTTCAAAGAAGGATGATGGTTCATTCTCACACCAGGTGTTTCATAATAAAATTCACACGAAGAAGTATCTTCATGCCAAGTCCCATCATTTCCCTGCCCAAAATTTGGGTGTTTCTCAACAATTTATCTACTCATGCATTTCGAGTTTCTGATGAGAATCACCTTTAGGATGAGAAAATCCATATCCTTATTTTTTTCAAAAAATAATTCCATATAATAAGCTCCAGTGTATAAATTATTCCTTAAACCTCACAACAATTCCAATATTAAAAAAGAATCCAATGTGCGGATTTTAGGAGTGCACCTTCCTTTTATCCAAGGGACCATTTGAAGATTGAAAGTATCCTAAGAAGTAATAAGGTTCCCTTAACCTTTGGGCCCCAAAACACCATTCAAAGTTCCGTAAGATCTGTAAAATACTTGGTGGAACCTAGGAATATGAAAGGTTTTTATGTAATCCCATGTTCATTTGAGACACCCTACATTGGTGAAACTAGTTGCATAATAAATAAGATGATTCAGGAGCATGCATCCAACATCAAACATGGTAGGACCCTATTCTCAGTATTGACAGAGCATGCAGAAAATACAAAACACCACATATGTATTAAATACGCTCAGGTCATTGCAAGGATATATCATTTCCATCACCATAATTTTAGGGAGACTATAGAGATTGAAAGGAGGCCAAGAAATCTAAATAGGGACAATGGTTGGAAAACTAGCAGTTGTTGGATCCCTACCATTTCTTCTTGAGTTTATATTTATTTTATTTTGTTCTATTATTTGGATCCCTACATTCTAGCCCTTACAATTGATTGTCTCTACATGGTGTTAGCTTTATTTAATATGATGAAAATATTTGATTCCTCATCTTGTCGTGGAAATTAACAACACTAGATGGTTCAAAACACGTTGACAAAGAACTTATGATGTGATTTTTTATCGAACGGTTTCTCACTATTCAGGGTGTGTATTGTTTGGAGCTCACGTTTTTAGTGACAAAGGGAAGGATGTTGAGGATGATGAAGTCCTAAGGAAGTATCGTGTATTGTAGAAGTTTCAGGATGTGTTTCCTACAAATATTCCATATTAGCCTCCTCATAAAGAGGGGGATCTCTATATTGAATTGGTATCAGAAGAAACACCACCATCTAAGGCACCATACAATATGTGTACTCTGATGTTGGTTTAATCGAAGTTTCATCTTAAAGAAATTCTTGCGAAGGGATATGTAAGGCCAAGTGTGTCACCTTGGGGTGCTCCAATGTTGTTTGTGAAGAAGAAGAATGGTACTCTCAAATTGTGCTTTTATTATAGGTAGTTGAATAAGGTGACTATCAAGAACACGTATTCATTGCCTTGGATTGATGATTTTTTTGATCATTTTAAGGGAGAAAAAATATTTTCTAAGTTTGATCTGACATCGGGATATCATCAGGTGTGCGTCAAAGAAGAATACATATATAAGACTACATTCCATACAAGGTATGGGAACCATGAGTTTTTATGCTTCCTTTTGGTCTTATCAATGCTCCAGTAAGCTTCATGAGTTTCATAAAAAAACGTGTTGTGCCCTTACATGGATAAATTTGTGAGAGAATTTATTGATGTTGGTATATTCAAAGTATTAGTAGGAGCATGCAAAGCACCTGAAAAAAGTGTAGATATTGTTGAGAGAGCATCAATTTTATTCCAAGATCAGTAAGTGAAATTTCTTTCATACTCATATTCATTACTTGGGACATGTTGTTTCCAAGGAAGGGATAAAAATGGACAAAAAAAATATTAATGTTATCATGGAGTGGCCAGCTCCAAAGAATGTGGATGATGTCATATCATTCATGGGACTAGTAGGTTATTATAGGTGGTTCATTGGAAACTTCTCCAAGATTGGCTATCCTATCGCATATTTCCAAAGAAAATGGAAGAAGTTTGAATTGACTGATGAGTGTGAAACTAGATTTGATCAATTGAATCAATTGCTTACAAATGATCTAGTTTGAAGATTGTAGATCCTTATAAGTATTTTGTCGCTTTTACATATGCATATAAGGAAAGACTTAGTGGGGTCATAATTTAGGAAGGACATGTGTTTGTCTATGAAACAAGGAATTTGAAGGAGAACATGCATAACTATAAGACTTATGATATTGATTTCGTAATTATCATTAATGCATTGAAGATCTAGAGACATTATCTCCTTGGAAGAAGGTTCATATTTATGTGTGATCTCAGTGGAATAAGGTACTTGTTTGACCAACCAAATCTCAATGGAAGGCAAGATGGATGGTAGGCTACTCTCAGTGATTTTTATTTTTAGATTAGCTACATTAAAGACAGGGATAATTGGATTGCATATCGTCTTAGTAGGAGAGTGCAAGTAAATCATATTTTAGTTGTGAGATCTTATGGGATAAATTTACATGAGAAAATCTTGTAGGAAGGTATGCATGATGAGAAGTATCAACAACTAAATTAGAGTTTGCAGTAGGGTGAAGGTGGTAGAGATGATGAATATCACCTGAGAGTAGATGGCTTGGTTAAATTCTAGAGTAGGATTTATGTTCTAGGTAACAGTGAGTTGAAGAAGCTTATCTTGGGAGATTTTCATGTCAAGCCATACTAAGGAAACCCAGGATACGAGAAGAATTTGACAACTATCAAGAAGTTCTAAAGTTGGTTGAATTTGAATAAAGATGTGGATGAGTTTGTTTCATGGTTCCTGGACTAGAAATAGTTGAAAGTTGAATGCGAACATCCAGCTAGTTTTTTGCATCCTATTCTGATTCTGGAATGGTGATGGAAAGTAATTTTAATGGAATTAATTACAAGGTTTCCTAGGAAATCGAGGCAACATGATTCCATCATGGTTATGATCGATAGGTTGAGAAATGTAACTCTCTTTGTTGTATTGAATTCTATTAATTCAGCTAGTGAGGTAGCTCATAGTTTCATGAGGGAGATACTAAGGTTGCATGGGGTTCCCAAGAATATCATATCAGAAAAATATTCCAAGTTCACTTCCAAGTTTTTGAAGGAGTTTCTTGAAGGCTTAGGGAAAAATTTAGCTTTCAGTACAACTCATCATCCACAAGATATGGACAAAAAAATAGGGTTAACATGATCCTTGAGGATATGTTGAGGATGTATCTCATGCATTAGTAGAGGAAGTGGGAGGAGTATATTTCAATGGTTGAGTTTCCATATAAAAATGGGTATCAAGAATCCTTGAATATGGTTCCATTTGAGCCTCTTTATGGGTGGAGTGGTAATAATCCTATCGGTTGGAGTGATCCAGTGGACAAGGTGTTAATTAGACCAAATATGTAGGAAAATATGGAGTAGTAGATGCATGTTTTCAAAATGAATTTAAAGGAAACACGTGAAATCAAGAAGATTCATGTGGATCATCATAGAGAAATTAAGGATTTATAGGTTGGGAATAATGTGTTCTTGCACATCAAGCCCAACAGGATCACCTTAAGGATTAGGTTGTGTTCCAAGCTGGCACCTCAGTATTGTAGGCCTTTTGAGATCCTTGAAAGGATGGGATGAGTGCCATACAAAATTTTACTACATCTCTTGTTGAAAATACATGATGTTTTCCATGTTTTATTGATTAAGAGATATGTACAAGATGTTGATCATTTGATTTATTGGTCTATATTGCAGGTGGAGCTAGAGGGAGAGTTCCAGCCAAAGCTACAATTCATATTGCACCAAAAACAACTCATGCTCTGGAACCAAGAAGTAATGCAATTTAAAGTGCAATGTAAGAAATTTGGGCCCGATGAAGCTACGTGGGATATGGTTGATCATGTGTGAGAATTATATCCTTCCTTATTTACTAGGTGTATATATATATATATATATATATATATATATATATATATATATATCTGTGTGTGTGTGTGTGATTGTAAATACCGCATCGAGCTGTGTTATAAAGCTCTAATAAGCAGTGTGTTTGTCATTTTTTCAATAGTTTCCATTGTAAATACTACATCAAGTTGTGTTTATAAAAATAAAATAAAAATTATGATGTTTATAAGTGTCATAGAACACCGATGACAATGTTATCCCAGGTGGGAGGGGTTTGTAACAACCCCAAGTTGATTTTCCATGTAAATAAATTAAACCAAGGTCATGGGACACGTATTCCAAGATGAATGGAGGGGGGAAATATTACATTGGGAACCACTTATGGTTTATTATTTCCTATGGAAATTAGAATTTCCATTAGCAAATGAAAAGGGAAATAATGGAAATTAATCAATGAAATAAAGGAAAATAGGAGAAAAGGATTAAGAGGAGATAAGAATATTCATGCGAGGTAAAAAACGGAAATTGAAGGAAATGAAAAATAAAAGGGGAAAAAAATAGAGAGGGAGAACATTATATTCCTCTCTTTCTCACTCTTATTTACTCTCGATAACTTCTTGGTTACACTTTGAGCATTCCAACATTCACTTGGACATTGAGGCATTCTCACTTGGACTTGGGGAAATTGAATGTATGGTACATACACTTTTTTATTTTCTTACATTCTTGTCATTAGCATGTGATTTTCCTAGATTGACAATGGTTTCATCCTTGCCTTGCCATTTCCTGGATAGCCATTATGTACTAGATTCCCTATTTTGATTAAGATTTATAGGTTGGTAAATTTCAAATCCTTGTGAGGTTCTCTCAAGAATATTCCCAAGAGTCGAGGGTAAATATGGGAATTATCCTAGAACTCTTGATGAATGGGTGGATATAGGAAAATTCCTCTAGGTATGGTGAAGAAAGTCGGAGGCATGTAAGCTTGTTTGGTTTTGGTGATTTTTGGACATTTTTAGGTTAAATGATTGTGGTTAAGGGTTGAGGTGGTTTTACCTCTTGAAGCCCTAGTTGGTTCTATTTTGTTTTATCTCATGTGATCCCACATTCATGCTTACAATATGGAACAGGGGTTATTGGCTGAAAGAGACATTTGTTTTGGTTTTTTGGTACATGGAAGTCCCTAACTTGGTTGGATTTATGCATATGTTATCATGTGTTGTTTCTTATACATATCAATGAGCACCTGTATTGGTTATTGTGTATATTTTATGACTAGTTTTTCATGGCTTCATTCTGGTTAAATGCTGGTTATAGACATGGTTAAATTATGTGCTATTGTTATGATTATTTTTCATGATTCGATAAGTTAGTGAATGGTTATATGAATGTATTAGCTAACAAGCCTTGTTGCAACTAGCTTGAGAGGGTAATCATACTTCTTGGTGATTCTCTAATGGAATTAATTTGACAATTATCAGATATGCATTCATGTGATGTAGCTACCATGTTTACCATATATTTTTATAAATTTTTATCATGTGGTTGGCATGTTCAGTAAAGATATGAGCCTAAGTATAGATTATGTAGACTTGTGTTTATCTTAGACTAGATTATGGAGAGTTTTGGGAAATGGCCTGTAGGATAGTCCCTTATATGATTATTTTTTGTTGTAATAACACATATGACAATATTTTCATGTGGTTGTAGCCTTATGGATGCATGGCTAGTTGGGCATGCATGCAATTGGGCTGTGAGGTAAGGTGAAAAGATTTTTTCAGCAAAAGGTAAGATCATCGTTGGATGTTGTATAACATATGGGTGGTTTAATGTCCTTCGTAAGTTGTAGTAATTTTGAGGATGGTATACCCCACTTCCATAAGTATAACCTAGATGTTGGGTCATGTCATCGTAACTATCAGCTCATGTTTACCCTAACGAGTTTGTAAAAGCAGGTAAATGTGTGATGGGGAATTATATGCTTGGTGAAATTCGTAGATAAGGTATCCATGAATTAAAATCTTGAATTTTCCAATGAGTATAGTTGGAAAAATAAAACCCTAGTTAAATTTAAGTACTTGGGTTAAAAACATCAGTTTTAATTTCATAGGAATCGAGGCCGAGACAGTATGCCTAAGTTTGCTACCTGCAAATTCTTATATTAGTTGCGCTCAATGGATATAATAAACAAAATTAAATCAAAGAAATGTAAAATGAAATGAAAACATCCCTATAAAGGTTTAAATAACCTGATTAAAGGTACCTCTAGAGGCCTTATTCCAAGAAAAAAATCCATGGCTATTTTTAAATTGGACATCTCACTTCATAAAGCACCCAATAAAAGAAAATGTAAGAAAAAATTAAACCAAATGACCAATGAAAAAATATCAACTTAGCTATTATAGACATATCTTCAAGCATACCTTATGAAAAAAGGGAAGAAGAGCAAGATTTTTACAAGTAAAACTACAATTATGAAATTCAAAATGGGAATTATCACTTTCCTTTTGTATAGTGGAGATGAGGCCTCCATAGCAAAGGAGGAAGGGCCATGTTACCTTGTGAGGTAGAAACACGACCACATAGCCAAACAAGATAACAAAAAAAAAAAAATGTGAACTCAAATCATCTCTAGGGTTTTGAATTTCCCTTGTGAATATCCAGTGTTGGATCTAACCAAATGATCTCACCCATTAACCCAACTAGTACACCAAGGCAAGTGTGCTCACATGGTCAATGTGACATGTCAATGGTGCATTTATGCCAAGCATGGATACATATACCTCCATTCAAACATTATCCCACATGTCCCAAACCAATTATGGATTAAATATATAATATCTAATGTTCAAAGAACACGAAATATATGGTGGTAGAAACATATTAAATGTTACATAGACTATGAATGCGAACCACATGACTTGTATGTGGTTATAATGTGTAAGTTCTTGGTTAAATATTTATATATGTGTACATGTGTAGAGTTCAAAGGTGCCAATTATAATGGAAAATACCTGAAACCTTTTGATCCATATAATATATAGTGACAAGCGCATGAAATGAAATATTAAGGTGTCACATCGTTAATCCATAAGTTTGAATATTGGTAAAACAAGGAAGTGGTTGGCCTCACACGCCATCCTATTTCTTACATTAAACAAGAACCTATCATTAGTAAAGGATTATATAAATAAAAATACATCTTTTCTAGTTTTAACAACAATATTAAATTTCTACATTTCTATAATATCTCAGAGGAAAAAAGCAAATTGGCATGGAAATAGGGTATGTTACTTATGGTATCATAGTTGTAGCTTCAAATATAATCCTAAGGGAAAACCAAAACAAGATAATAAAATGCAGAATTTTTTATGTTATTGTATCTATGAAAGCTAATGTGTGTTCATTGTTGATAATAAGGTACAAGTGTAAGCAACACACAAATAAGAAATGGTAGAAGCCTAAAATCAACCTCTTGATGGAGTAGAAGTATATATGGAGGTGGTATGGGAAGATACACCTCCAGTAACTCAGTTATTAGATATAGTAAGATACCTACGACAAGAATTATACAACATTGGAGCTAGTCATGAACGTTTTCTAAAGGAAAGCGAGAAAAAAGAGAAAGTGATAAAGGATTTGACTGAAAAGTAAATTCATAAGCCTATTTATATATAGGAAGATTGGGATAAGGGAGATCCCTTAAAGAGAAAAAGTGCGGATCTTGAGACTAAAAAATATGAAAGTGGAAATGAATCTAATAAAACCTCTCTAAAATCACATATATCCATCAAGAAAAAAAAATGAATTACAAGGAGAGTTCAAAAAAATAAGGTCGCCTACCTTTGATGGTGAAAAGGAGGAAGATGCAAAATCATTGCAATTAAATATTACTAAGTATTTTCAAGTCTATGAATATGACCTAGTAATTTAAAAGTTGGGTTAGCAATTTATCAGCTGCAAGGGAAAGCTTCCTTATGGTGAGAAGAGACAAAAGAAAACATAATATGGAAGAGAAAATAATTTTGTGGGAGGAGTTCTAGAAACAATTTAGAGCTAAATATTTGACTAAGAGGTACTATCATGATCGTGCTAAAGAGTTCCATTATTTAAGACTAGGATAGTTATGCATTGATGAGTTTGTTACTAAGTTTATTAATTTTTTACAATACGTTCCTTATATCTAGGAAGAGAAAGAAAAAGTATATTGATTTTTAAAATTTTTTATCATAAGGTATTGTCAAAATAAAGAGATATAAATACATAGGAGGAATAAAGAAGAAAAATACTCTTTCATGAATAATTTTAGGAGATATCACTAGCGGAAGAAGTTCAATCAAAATAATCACCCACAAACTGAAAAATAACGAACCTATTAAAGGCAAATGGAATTGAACATCGAAGGAAAAATTGTTGGAAAATATAACAAACCTTTAAAATGTTGGGGGATGTGGATAACATCATATGCTGAGAAATTGTTAATAGAACATCAGATATGTTCATAATGTACAATTTGTCCATGAACCAACTATAGTAAATGATATTATAAGAAATATTCCCAAACTCAATGTTTCCATAGATTATAGACAAGCATAACACCAATCCACTATGATTGAAATTGAAGGTAACATATTGAACAAATATGTATCTGTGCTAGTTGATCTAGGAGCTAGTCTTAGCTATATTAGTCCACAAGTGGTGGAAAAATGTAACTTAAAAACTACAAAATTTAAACTTGCATGGTTAGTATAACTAGCAACAAGTACAAAAAAGCGAGTAATCAACTGTGTAAAAATGTTTGATGTGCAATTAAATGGCTGCAAAAATGATTTAAGCTAAAACATACTTCCTTTAACTTCATATGACCTATTGATATGTATGGACTAGTTAGAGAAACACTAGGTTGTAATTAAATGTTTAGATAAAATTGCAATTTACATCAATGATGAAAGAATTGAACAACTGATAAAAACATATCTAGGCCTGTTTATATCAAGAAAATTTCAGCTTTACAACTGAAAATAAGTGCCTAAAAAGATTGCAAACTCTTTGCTATTCAAAATGAGAAAAACAATAAGAAACTAGAAGATGGAAAATTTGATTATTTAGTTGTAATCAAAGAATTTCAAGATGTATTCCTAGAATAAATTATAGGATTACCACCCAAAAGGGATATATAATTTTTAATTTATTTAATACTTGGAGCCACCCGAGTGTCAAAGGAAACTTATAGAATAGGTATCCCTAAAATATTAGAAATGAGATAAATTATAGGAGTTACTAGATAATGGTTATATCATAACCAATGTTTCACCCTAGGGAGCCCTGGTACTATTTGTGAAAAATAAATATGACATGTTTAGGATGTGCATAGACTACCGAAAATTGAATAAAATTATTATTAAAAACAAGTATTCATTGCCCTGCATTGATGATTTATTTGACCAATTCATATGGGAAACAATATTATAAAAAAAATATTTAAGAATGGAATAGCACCAATTAAGGATAAAAGATGAAGACATACATAAAAAAACATTTCTAACAATCTATGGACACTTTGAATTTGTAGTATTACGTTTTGGTCTTACCAATGCACCTAAAATTTTTATGTATTTATTGAACAATGTGATTAGTAAGTATTTAGGTAAATTTTTATTGGTCTTGATAGATGGTTTTTTGGTGTAGTAGAAATGTCAATAATACCATGAATAACATCTAAGAATGGTGATGCAAAATTTAATATAACACCAACTACATGCAAAATTCAGCAAATGTGAGTTCTATAAAGGTAAAACACAGTATTTGGTTCATGTCATTTTGAAGGAGGGATTATATGTTGATCCTGTAAAGGTCAAGGCCATTTTAAATTGGCCAATACCTGAGGATGTGATGGATATCAGGTATTTTATGATGATTATTGGGTATTAGAGAAGGCTCGTTAAAGGATTTTCCAAATTATTTTATTCTATCACTTCTTTATAAAAGAAATGGGTAAATTTTCAATGGACAACCAAATGTTAAGAGAGTTTGATAAATCAAAACATCTATTAATAGTAGTACCCATTTGAAACATTGCAAATTCATAAAAATGGTTTTTGGTATGCATTGATGCATGTCTTGACAGATTGGGCGATGTTTTGATTCAAGAGAATTATGTGGTAGTGTATGAGTCAAGCAAATTAAAACCACGTGAAAGAAACTATCTTTTGTATGACTTAGAAATACTTGTTCTGATACAGGGTTTAAAAATGTGGAGGCACTACTTATTCGGAAAAATGTTTATGCTTGTTACTAACCACAGTAGCCTAAAATACATTTTCAATCAATCTCATTTAAATTCTAGACAAGTTAGGTGGATGGAATTTTTAATTGAGTTTTAATTTGACATAAATTTTATTAAAGGAAAGGAAAAAAGGTAGAAAATTCTATAAGTAGACATTTAAATCAACTAATGGGAAATTTTGTTAGTAGTGCTAAAACAGATTCTGTATAAAAAATCAAACCTTTAACACTGAAAGATGATGTTTATCTCAAATTACAACAGAAATTAAAATAAACAACAATTCTCAGTTATGCATAAATGAAAATTTGTTAAAATTTAGTGAAAATATTTATTTTCCTAATGAAATTTTATTAAATCAAGTTATCTTGGATGAACATCACCAGAAACCTGTTGTAAGACATCTCGGATATCAAAAAATGATTCCAACCATGAGAAAAAATTTATTTTCCTGGTATAAAGAAAAAAGAGACAGAGTATTTGGAAATTTATTTATAGTGATAGTAGGTGAAGGTAGAAAACCAACACACAACTAGACTGCTAAATCCATTACCCATTCAAGAGTGGAAGTGGGAGGTCACTTCTCTATATTTTATTACCGGTCTCCCTAGGAATATAAGGAAACAAGAATGAATTATGATTTTTATAAACAAATGGTGTAAAGTCATACATTCCATACATATTTATTCTATATTTGGACCAGTCCATATTGCAGACATATTTATGAAGGAATTTTTCGGTTGCATGGCATACCGAAAATGGTGATATCTAATAGAGATGCTAAATTTACTTCCAATTTTTGAAAGACACTATTTGAAGGAATTGGTATGCAAATTAACTTTAGCACCACCTACCACACCTAAAAATATGGGAAAATAGAGAACCAACCAAATTTTAGAGGAAATTCTAAGAACGTATGTCATGGACAGATCAACCAAGTGGGAAGATTTCTTACATCTAGTGGAATTTGCATATAATAACACCTATCAAGCATATATAAAAATGAGTCCCTTTGAAGGAATGTATTGAATAAAATGACACACTTCACTAAGTTGGAGTTATCTATAAGATAGGTTGGTATTGGGACTAGATTTTCTACAAGAAATGGTGCAACTCGTGAGGAAAATTAGGTTGAATTTAAAAACTACACAAGACTGACCAAAAATTTGTGCAGATCAAAAGATAATACATAAATAATTTAAAGCAGGAGAACATGTATATGTAAAAGTAAAACCAAGGAAGAGCAATTTGAGATTAGGAACTTGTCTTAAACTAGCACCAAGGATTTTTGGCCCTTAATATGATACTTTAGCAAGAATTGGACGAGTAACTTATTAACTAGCATTGACCTGTCATATAAATGTGCATAACCTTTTTCGTGTCTCCTTACTAAATATATATTTTCATGATGGTTATCAATTTATTTATTGGAATATGGTCTAAGTGGAACCAAAAGGATATTTCTAGGTACAACCATTACAAATCTTATATCAGATAGAAATCATGCTCTAGAATCAATCCATTTCCCAAGTTAAAGTAAAATGGATGAAATTTACCTTAGAGGAGGCCACCTAAGAGATGGATGATAAAATGCATGAAAAATTTCTCTCTCTATTCCAAGAGTAATGGAACTGAAAGGAAAACACCAAGAATGTTGTTTAATTTCATAGGGGAAGATGTTTAACACCCCTACATTATCCTTTATAAACACAATTTTTAGACACTGAACTATTATTGGATTGAATGGCTATGGAAGCCATGATTGGATTAGTGAAAGGATGAAAATATTGTATTATTATTTGAATTAATAAATAAATTTTTTGGAATATTCGAGAAAGAGCACTAGAGTTTAAAAGACTTCTTTCCGGCTAAGGAAAAGTTGGTGGTTGTTAAGTCCACATGATTGAGCTTCCCTAAAAGTCTCTTGAGAAAATCCTTAGGAGAAATTGATTAAAAATATTAACATATTGGGAGAGAAATATTAAGTTAATCACTTAGTTGAAGATAAATAATAAGTGGGGTGGAATAAATCACAACAATGGAGAAAGGTGTGAATTAAAGGAAAAAAAAAACAGAAGGCCAAGGAAAGAGGCTGGAAAACCTCAAAGTGGGACGCTGCTAATTTTTTTTGGAAATAAATCTATAAAATAATCAACATAGAAATCATAAATATTGTTGATTCTGTAAGAAAATAATATACTAGCTTTGGGGGAATTGGCAAAGAAAGTTCATGGTTGGGAAAAATGTGCCTTTTTCATGAATGTTCCCAAACATACTAATTACTTGTGATTTATATTTTAACTTTTATCTGTTACTAAATTGTTTTATTTAAGTGTTGATAAAAGAAAAAAATGCATGATTTTACTTATATTCAATATGATAAGAGTCTGCATGATTAATTTTCTATTTTTTTGTATTATATATCTTTATTTATTAATTATGTATATATGCTTGCATGAGAAAGAAATCATCTAAAGAAATTGCTACTGATATGATAAATACGAATCAAGCCTTCTTTTGTGTATACAAATATGAGGTTGCGTGTA
This sequence comes from Pinus albicaulis, assembly GCA_034641835.2. Lineage (NCBI taxonomy): Eukaryota > Viridiplantae > Streptophyta > Pinopsida > Pinales > Pinaceae > Pinus > Pinus albicaulis. The sequence continues at coordinate 1,668,235,299 of CM076575.1, read as the reverse complement.
TAGGATCATATTAGTGGGGATTTATTCATGTCGTATAGAAACAATCGAGGAATCTTGGGTGAAAGGAAGACTATAATTGAATAGGATGATTAGATGTCTCGAATATTTTGTGAAATTTATATAATATGGTAAATTGTATGAATAGATTAGTAAATAACTAGTTTCTTTTATAGATATAACTGTGGGATTTACTACAAATTTTATTAATTAGTCTCGGAAGAAATAAGAAAAAGAAGATTGTGTATTTTTATATATGGAATACATATAGTATAGATTCCTTACCCTAGTATGGAATCTATTCCATAAGTATTTAATTATTACTAGTTAAAAATTTATATTAATAGCAGCTATCTAAGGTAATTGAATCATGGTTGACCATTATACGAAAGAGAAAGGCAATAGTTTTTCTAGAATAACATTCATATATATATATATATATATATATATATATATATATATGAAAATAAAAAGTTAAGAATAACAGTTATATCTATCGTCTAAAATGAGGATAACCTTCACCCATTAGCTGAAACACAAATATTTGTAACCAAAATAAAATCTTAGTTTCATCAAATAAATATATTTATGCCATTAACTTACTATGATAGTCAGAATAGTCAAACAAGCCGATATATATATATATATATATATATATAAACTTGGATATAAATGGTGATACTTATACATAGGAATCACTTAATTGGAAATTATGATAGTCCAATTCAAGTTGAAATGGACGAGAGCTTATATGAAAAATCCAAAACATAAACAAGAGTATTTCACATTCAAATAAAGAGGAAAATTATTATAATTGTGCATATACCAGCCTAGATCCATCTAACTCTGGATCTATCATGCGCCGAGAGGGATCAAATCTCTTGAGGTGCAAACCTATTTTTTGAGTGCAAAACTTGAGGAAATGTTTGCACCTCGAGAGATTTGATCCCTCTCGGCGCATGATAGATCCAGAGTTAGATGGATCTAGGCTCGTTCCAGTTGGAGGCATCAACATCACATTTTTTATATTATTAAAATTTTTGTATATTTTTGATATGTACATCATACTTTGAAATTTTGAAGATTATAAATACAAATTCTAACAAATGTTATTAATATAAATATGTTTGGTGATCATAAAAATGAAATAATAAATATATTAAATAACAAATACACCTATCCTATCATTCAAATGTGATATAAAGAATATATTGAAAAATACATGAAAAATACATAATTTATTTAGTATTTAACCTTAACGTGACTTCTTCTTCTTTTCTCTTAGAAACACCGGCACATTTTGCCATCTTTTCATATCGATGTATGGAAATGGTGGTTGAAATCAAAGACCATCCAAGGATTTAACTCGAGATATTGCAGTAAAAGTGAGACCTTGTCGCTCTGTCCTTCCAATATCAACAATTTCCTTTTCTAGTGTCAATCCTTGAGACTTATGAATTGTTAATGCCCAAGAAAGTCACAATGGAATTTGTCTATTATTGCCTCTTTCAATAGGTATAATAGGAACAATATGAGGGAATAATTCATCCCACGCAACTTTGACATAGTTATCAAATGTTACTAAAACATATGTAGGAGGATTAGGAGGTGATGTTCCAGGATTATACACAATATCTTCAACTACTCCAAGAGCACCATTGAGAAGTCCTGCATTAGTCCATAAATTTGAAGTTAGCATAACCCTAGCTCCAACAACAAGAAGGATATCATTATCCAAAATTTTCCTCATCTACTTCCATGTTGTTGTTGTTATTTGATCTTGTAGCAACACTACGTGCAACAGGGTGATTTAGGGATACCAAGCAATGCTTATTGTGATTGTGCACATCATCACTTGTTGCGAACAAATGTGTAGCCTTATTAACTGACTCTTTTATTGAAGCATCCAAATTGGAATCTGTACATGTCATTACTACTTTCCAATCTTCTATTGTTGGAATCGCATCTCTAACTTTCATTCATAAATGACGAAAGAATATTTGATCATTGCTCTGTCCATCTTGCCTGTATACTGTATCAAGAGTTGAAACAATTGTGAATAAATTCCATAATTATTTTGCATGACCTTCACATGCATATGCAGGTCTATCCATAACAGGAGGTAGTTGTCCCAAATCATCAACCAATATAATTGATATACCTCCAAACGAGACTTCTTTATTATGAGGAAAATCTTGATGAAGTCGACAATCAATATGTGTCAGCAAATTTCTCCATATAAAACTCATCTCATCAATAAGAATGTACTTAAAAATTTTCATCTCCTCTTGTAAGGTAAGAAAACATGACACTTGTAAATCAATGAAGTTCCTTACTGGTATATAAAGAGCAGAGTGTATTGTTGATGTAGATATGTTGAATGCTGCAACACCGGTAGGGGCCAAAAGAAGCAATGGGCTCTTATGAGGAAGAGAGTCAATTTCAAGCCTTTGTTTTATTGGACCAATCAAGTAAGACTTTCCAGTACCTGTTGTCCCTTGGATAATCATAAGAAAATGTTCTTCCTTGTCATCTCCTTTGTAATGATCAAGAACTACATTAAACACTATTTTTTTCTTTGCTCCTAAACTTTCAAATGAATATTTTTTTGATGATTTAGTAGTAACAATTGCATTCACTTTTTTCTTATTATATATGAAGTTCACTGCACATCTTGATGTCTCTTCATCAACAAAGCTAGAGCTCCAATTTGTCATAACATCACGATCCCTAAATCCAATCATGTCAAATTCGCTCGCATGTATAAACTTATTCTTATACAAACTTGAAATAATCTCCCACTCATGTTGCTTAGAATCATTTTGTACATGTAAAACATCTTCATCCTCATCTGGACATTGAGCTGGATCCTTTGAACGTATTGGATTACGATAAATATGCCAAAGATTATAGGAAAAATTTTCCCAATTTTGTATGATGTCATCATCTTTAGAACCAATATCTGTATGAAAATCACAAACGGCTTGTACAATACTAATTCAGACCAACAAAACTCAACAAAACTATTATTTTCGCAAGGGGGAACTGAATGAAACTTATGAAATAATCATATAATGGCTGAATTATCTCGTGGTAACCATTTCTCATCACGACGAAGTTTTTCATATGACCAAGATCTAGAAGCTTCTATCAACGAAAGGTGCTCCATACTCACGGGTCTCTTCCTATATGCATCAATAAGAGAATTATCATTATGGTCATTATTTTCATCAAATTTTACTTGTTTGAAAACATTTATCCCAACATTCAAAACAGTGAATGTACGACTACATTCATTAAGAGGAAGCTCCAAAAGTATATGGCATGTTTCTTGTGCTCCTATATCCTTGTCAACGAAAGTCTCACGCAACAATGTTCTATATGCACGTGCTACTGGTTCATTTGGATTTTGAATAGAAGAAATATGCATCAACATATCATGGAAGCTTTCTGACCCTTTTTCTTATTTTGATGCATATTTTTCTATGTAGTTAATCACAACATGCCTAGAAAGAACAGGTTTCCAATCCATATTTGCACACCACATCATCAATGTTTCATGATTATGTGTATTTAATCGATCATCATTTCATCTAGGTTCATATATTTTTCTCCACTCTCATCAACATAAAGTCTTGACATTTTTCATAGCTCCCATGGTGCCTTATATCTACACACCAATTTTCCACCCTTCTTTCTAAGGCATGACTTCTCATTGTAGGTGATGTGGCGCTCAACACAATTGAGAATTTGTTCATAGTCCATCATAGGATCAGATTGAAATATTTTTTCAATGTTCTTTAAGCAAGGATGATCATCATCGTTCCATTGAATAGGGATCTTTATTTGATATTCATTGCGTGGATTGAATGCATGGACAGATCTATCAAAGTATTCTTTTGCAAATCTAACTTGATTCGGGTCATTCCAATTCAATTTGTCCATATTGGGAGCATCTTTTAGCCAAAGAAACCCATGCACATGTGGAGATCCGCGATGTTTCCATTCATAACGACACCAAAAATCTGTAGCATGATGAAATTTTGAAAAAATCTCATCTCGAAACAATGTATGTCTTAAATGCACATAACTTGCTACAATGTGAGGATTATCAATGACATTCTGGCGTCTCCATTTTCTTGCTTCCTTTGGATCTGTAGGAGAGGTACCTGACATCAATATATGCAAATCAGGCCATTGCATATCTGCCACACTTAGTGTGAAGAATATTGTAGGAGATCCAATTTGTTGTACTAAGTCACATAATTCGCCACGACATTTTCTCCAATATGCACGTGTACCTCTTAGAACATGTCCAAATCTCATCAATCTATCTGCAATTTTGGAATTAGGAAGATTTTGCAAATGCTCTCGTAACTCATCAACTATTGTAGGTAGTTCTGTCATTTTTTTTTTAACAAATACTGCAGAAGACGCTTGAGCACGATGTCTCATGATGATATTGAGTAAAAAATATCTAAATCGAGGATGTCTCCCAAACCTATTATCACGAAATCTGAGGAGATGTTTTTCATACTCATGAAGATGCACGTTTCTTTGTCGTGCTTGTAACCAATCGGCTTCTCCTCTAGGGAATAATGTTGGAAATGCCATATCAAATAACCCTTCAGTATTGTACTCATTTATTGGAGATGAACCAATTCTAGGCCAATTAATGACATTTGTAGTTTCACCATCTAGTTGGTTTCCTTCTCTATTAGGATTATCTGCCCATGCACGAATAAGTTCAATTTCCCTAGGTGCATTTGGGGGCCTTATAGCAAAATAAGTTGTCTCATAATCGTCTAAAGCATCTTCAGGATCTGGAGCACCTTATAACAACGTAATTTCTATGTCATTGTCCATATCTGGTAGTATAATAGAATTAATCATATGTGACACATTTGTTGTTTTTTCCAGTAACTCATCCAAACATGCATATCAATTTCTACACCTCTATAATATGGATAATTTTGACCCTTATAAAGTAATGCATCTAGTACCTTTTTCCTTCTAACAGTGAAATCATAGCTTGATCCTTCTTGACCTTTTTTTCGCACCACCATCATTAAATCCAAGTCTTTAATATGTCGAGGAAATTTCTTGGCAACATATTTAACATCTTGAGGAAAAATGATTGTGTGTCCTCTATATTTGTATTAGCCACCTATTGAATGCATTACCTACAAAATTGGACTCGCTCTTGCTATCAACATTTCCTCAATTTGTGTAAGATTTCCAAGGATGAAAGGCTGCAACCCCAGATTCATATGATTTTGTGATGAAATCTATGTTTATTACCATCTCGTTTACATCTTGTACACATTGGACCTGTCTTTGTAGTCACCACTTGAATGCCAGGATATGACTCGTCACACACATGGCACATTGGAGGATGACCTAATTTGTCAATTCTTTCAAGAAATTTGTTATGTGCAATAACTTCATCTTCCACTGGTACATTGGAAATCATTTCACATTCATTGTCACATTGTCCCATTGGTTGATGATTTTGTAGATTCATACCTATAGTAGAATGAGCCTCAATTGTTGGCCCTAGATCACTAAGACCTTCGATTTGTCTTTTTCTATGTGATCTTACATATTTTTGACTTTGTTTTCTTCTATGTCCTTTTTCGTCCTCATACATTTCATCAAATTTCATTCTTTTTCTTTGAGAATTATTTATTTGTTCCGCTTCCCTTTAATCCTAATTCTACCTTTCTCGTTGCCGCATTTTTCTTTCATGTTCCTTCTTTCGTTGTTCTTCCCTTTTATCATCAGTCATTTTTTGTCTTCGCAATCTTCGCTGCTCATTTTTTTCTACCCTCTTCTACTCTCTTTCGATTTCAATTACTTGTTTCATAATATTTGATCATTGTCTTTTAACTCTTTCTCTCTTTACACTTCTCATTTCTTCAATATTTTTATTAATAGTTTCCCCATTACTAGTACCCATGATATTATATTCCTGTACAAAAGGAAAAAACACATCAATTAACCATATATATATATATATATATATATATATAATACCTATCTACAAAATATCAAATATCTAACTACAAAATATTTAATACTCTTTCTATGTCTATAAGGCAATTGTTGTACACGTGCAATATTGTAAATTGTGTTTGATGAGATTTGGACATTAAATCTCCTCAAACAAAATTTACAATATTGCACGTGTACAACAGTATTTATAATATAATATAATATTGCACGTGTACAACAATATTTATAAAACCCTAAACACAATTTACAATATTTAATACTCTTTCTATGTCTATAAGGAAATTGCAGTACACCTGCAATATTGTAAATTTACAATTAAAACCACGATGGTTTGTGGTGATTTGCAGAGAGGCAGATAGTTCTGTGAGGAGGCGGTTACAATTTTGGATTGCTAGATTTAGGTGAAAGGGTCACGTTGTGGGAGATATTCCTAGAGTTAGGTTTAAATATCCGTATTGTATCATTTCAATCACCAAACATATTTTAATTAGATTTAAATCCAACGTTCACTTTGTATCAAGCGTTCACCACCATTTCTTCAAAACTCAAACCTATTTAGATTCTAATATCTAATACTGGTGATTCTACTTCGCATTCCCATACAGATGCTAAGCAGGCCATTGAAATGACATTCATTTAAACATTGCAGATTTCAAATGATCAAACTCTTACATCGATATACTCAAGTTAACATACGTCGAATTTTGAGGTTGAAAGTGAAGAGGGTTTATTGGAAAATGTTTGAAATAGTTTGGTTCAAAATTTGCATGGTTTCATTATAGTTACAATCATCAACAATGTTCTAGTTTTGTTATGGATAAAATTGTATATGAATTCGTTGATAACAATGATCCAAGATCTTCATCCTAGTGATATACTCCTCAATCCAACATAGTGTTTAAAAAGGAAAAATGGTATGGTGTAGATTTCACTGAGTAGTCTTGGAAATAATCCTTCATATTATATATGTTCTAGCACAATGCGATTCTAGACGATTCAAGCTAAACTGAACCATAATCACACAAAAGTAATATATTATTCAAATTTTTCTAATTAAATTGGGACTCTACTCGAAAGAAATCAATGAAATAACTCTGTGAGAGTATTTGATTTCTCTCATATATCACTATTATTGCTCTCACATATCAACCATTCACTACTTTATATATCAACGTTAATGGAGGATATCCCATGCAATTATTGGTTTTATTCTTGTAAAATTCTAATATGCGTCACATCATTTTGGAAAACAAAGAGAATAGTTTTACTAATAAATTTGTAAACTGAATTTCACAGGAGATAATTCTGAAACTGTTAAAATATAGAGGTTTATCTTGTTTGGGAATCAAGATTAGAAAGGTCAATTTTAAAGGCATGAGCACTGCTCCATAATTTGTCCACATTATAAAACAAATTCATCAGGAAACCATACAAGCCTGTGGCTTTCCCTTTCTTAATTAAGAATGATAGTTCATGAAGCTTGGATATTAAACCGAGGAGAAAATTTGATACTGGTGATTCTACTGCGCATTCCCATACAGATGCTAAGCAGGCCATTGAATGGCAGCTTTGTCGAATTATTATTATAAATGCACCGTTATTATATCAAGCATTATTTCTTTTAGAAGGAAAATTCAGATAAGGAAATATAAATTATTTACCTCGAATTAGAGCCGTGAACCAAATGTAAATCACCTCTTTGTCGATCAAATAATTGCGGAGCTGAGTTGTTTTAATTTATTTTTTGGTTTATTTATATGATTGTTAAAATTTATTTGGTAAGTCGGAAAGTGAATATTGTATTTTTGGTCGCTGCGGCGCCGCCACCCTCGTTCGAGAAGCTAGGGTTCTTGGAGCCCATCAAGGCCGCTCGTCAGCTTTTTCCGGGCCGCGTTACGCCCCTCACCCCCACTCTCTCGGGCCGCCGATGTGGCCGCCCGGGGCCTCGCCCCCTCCCCGTTCCGCCCAAGTCACCGTCCGAACATTGATAGGTGCTTCTGATCGAAACACCCCTACCGCTCTTTCAACGAAATTCATAAAAAATGGATCGATCCTCGCCGTTGCTTTGCTCCTCGAGGAAGATACTTGTAAAGCCGCGTTAAACCCGCGTAAAGGCCTCATTGGCCGCTTATGCTCCTTGGCCGTCTCAAATCTCGTTGAGGATTGGTCACAAAGAAACTGAAACCTGGCAAAAGATGACGTCAAGAGCTACTTCGTGGGTAAAGGGTTCTTCGGGTTGCCTTCGAAACCCGAAGACAAGCGACTCTTCGTAAATGGCCCCTACTTCATGGGGCCGCAAGGTTTGTATTTAAACAAATGGTCACCGGATTCTCGATCCCACACAAGACGTTCCATCAGCCGTAGCCGGTGTGGGTGACTTCCTGATTCGCTTCCACCGGAACCAAAAATCGCCCAAGTCATCGGAATGCGCTTGTGCAAATACATTGATCAAGCAAGAAGAAAGACCCGCACTCTTGCACCGAATCCGTGTCGAAGTTGACCTCGAAGAAGGATCGTCGGCTACTCAAGCCTGTTTGATACAGATACGCATGTCCAAGAGTTTGGACACGAACAACTTCCCTTTAAATGCCGATACTGGTTACCTAACATGGACACTTCTTGCAAAGCACCGTAAGAAGCGAAAGCAGAGAGCAAACTGACAAACATAACAAAGGACTACTTATCACTAGTCCGAGAGCTGGCCATGCAAAAAAATATGTGTGAAAAAAAGTTGCACAAGCAGAGGAGCTGGGGAACACTCCCACATCCACCTCGTGAGACTAAGAAATTGTACAAAACCGAGCACAGATGACCCATCAATCACTGCCAAGAAAATGGAGAACTAAAGAGAAGTCTCCAAGCAATGAGGGTGGAGTAGCCAATCAATCAGTTCCCCAAGGTAGCCCCCCAACCCTACCTCATAAGCTTCACAAAGAAAAAGGCACAAAAGCTCGATTCCTCGAAGAAGAAATCTATGAACGCCCATCAAAAAGAGCCGGAAGGAAATCCCGCAAGGAACAGAGAAGAAGAAGCCGAAAGGCTTAAAACACAAGGAAGCCAACCCACGATAGAAATGTCGTATTGGAAGAAATACAGGTCTAGGCCACACAAGGGTGGCACCACTCCGCCTCCTCACAAACGTAAATAATGAAGCTAGTCTCTTGGAATTGCAGAGGTCTCGGGGAACCATGCAAAGATAGAAGCAAAGAAGGATTTAGGCATTAGAAATACTGCAGACATTCTCATGCTCCAAGAGACAAAGATAGCAGGCAAGCTCGCTAGAAATCAGTAAGACAAAAATGGAAAAAAGTGCAAAGTAGTTACTATGGCTCATCGGGAGTTTCGGCAACTCTTTGTCCGAAGATAAACACCCGTATGATCAAATCTCATGAGACCCAACACCGATCTATACGGAAATCGTCATCTTGCAAGTGTGGAAATTACTTTGTCAATCTTTATGTCCCTGCCATTTATTCACAAAAAGAGACTATTGTTCTTCCAGCCTCATTTAGAACAAGAATCCCCCAACAATATCGTTTGTCGGGATCTCAACATTGTCTCGAAGCCAAAGAGAAAAGAGGTGGATCCGTCTAAAGAGGACTGCTGGTTGCCATAGTTGAAGAGCTTGGTACGCAATGGGATCTATTAGATCTTAACCCAACTCAAGGTCTTCACCGGTCAAATAATCGAACCGCAAGAAAGTACATTGCCCGGCCAGATCGCTTTCTAGTTCAATCCTCTTCTCATGAACGAGAAGATCTTAACAACAAAAATCCCGCCCAAGCTCACCTCCGACCACAAGCCTATTCTGCTCAGATAGATGATGAAGAGGATTTGGGCCCCATCCCATTCCGCTTTTCTCCTCTATGGATAGAGAGAGCTGGTTTCTCTCGAAACGTGTGTTTTGCTTCTGATACTCCTCCATCTCTGTGTTCCTCCTTGCCACGCTTTGGGAGCAAAAGTTGAAGGCCACCAAAAAGCGTTGAAGGAATGGATCAAAAACCAAATTTCCAATCCTACTTCTCAAAGAGCCGAAGCAGCTTCCGACCCCGCACATTCTTCAAAACGAAATGGAAAGAAAAACATAAACGATGAGTCATTGACAAGGAAACTAAGCCTGAGAGTCGTCTTTCAAACCTTTAGAAAAGAGGAAGAATACCGGAGATTAAAGTCCGTAAGCCTTTGGTTAAAAGCTTCGGGGACCGTAATACTTTTTTTCATGGGGGACGTATCATTCTAATCGTCAAGGAAACTACACAAGGTAAATGTAAAGAATGCCGATGGTCATATCCGTAAAGGAACCCAACAAGTCAAAGAAGCAAGAGAATGCATTTTTAAAAATATTTACAGCTTTAGACATCCAATGTGAAGAAGAAGAAGAAGCAGATTTCCTTAGTCACATCCCTCCCCTCATCTCTCCTGAGGACAATTTGATCTTTGTAAACCTGTCATCGAGGAATAAATAATCAAAGTTATCTCGGTCCATGGATTCGCATAAGGCCCTAGACCTAATGGTTTCACAATTCATTTCTACAAACATGTTGGGACATAATCAAACATGACCTGAAAAAGGATGATTGGGGACTCACAGTGCTGTAAAGTAGGGGGCAGCACCAACTCAACCTACTTAGCTCGATCCCCAAAGACACCAATCCGGAAACCTTCACAAGATTCAGACTAATCTCGTTATGTAATGCCTCCTACAAGATCTTGGCAAACCGTTAAGCCACAGACAAGCCTTTCTCCCACGACTGATCTCTAGCTCCCTAAGGAGGTTTTCAGAGGAAGGTAGACATATACTGATAATTTCATTCAAGTGCAGGAGAATTACACACTCAAGCAAGCAAAGAAAAGAGAAAGGCATGCTCAAAGCTAGACATGGCTAATGCATTTGACAGTCACAGGGATCCTCTCAAAGAAAGTTTTGCTCTCCTTGATTTTCTCCTCCTCGCTTAGAATCTCATCAAAGCCTACACTGACAACCCATGGATTGCCCCTCTCATTAATGGTAGGCCAACCAACTTCTTCCAAGCTAGGTGAGAGTATCAGTGTGATGCCTCGCTCCCCTTCTTATATATTATAATGGCGTAAACTCTTAGTAGAAAAACTCGGCGTAAAGAAGGGGGAGGCTCTTCCTGGGCCAAACCCACTGTTGTAGTTAACTCCCGAATCATGTTTCCCTTTGGTAAGATGACTCCGATCTTCTATTGGGAGGAGCCTCTTCCAGACTGCTAAGGCCTTCAAATCAATACTGCAAAACCACGCAGCCCTGAGCCCAAGTAAATGAAAGAAAAGCGAAGTCTTTGAAGGAACATCGTTTCTTCCAGAGGCTCAACAATATACACAGCAATTAGGTTTCAAAGGGTATTCCCAATGGGACAAGATTAAATATCTCTGTGCTTCCCATAATTTCTGGAACGACAGGAGGCTGCTCGAGGACATTTATCAATGCAAGTAAACTCAAAACCAAAATTTCCTTCATGGGGAGGCTTCCTGGCTTACAAAAGGAGGAAAGGTCATCTTGATGGCAACCACAATTATCGCTTTACCAATCTATCAAGCCGCATTCTTGCTCGCCCTAAGATCGTAATGGGACCGCATCTCCACTCATAAGAGACTTCCTCTCGCAAGGAGGGAAGGGAAATGAAAAGAAACTTCATCTCACACCAACTGAAACCCAAGAGATGTGGCGGCTTGCAACCGGACCCCTCTCTAGTCAACCATGCTCTTGGTTGTGAAATTCTCAGGAAAATGCTCAAAGAGCCTCGCACTCGTCAGCTTTGTTAAGAGCTAAATACACAAATAAGGCAAAGATTCGGGAAACATACAAATTGTGTTACACAAGAACAACATGCTCGTGAAACTTTGTTATAAGAGCAAGAAAGAGTTCAAACGACAAGGTGATTGTGATTCCGTGTGGAATGGGAAAGAAACAAACCTCTCGGCATAACCGTATATGGGGAAAGAGCCTTTGAACGATCAGTGAGGAAATCGCTGAATTGAAAGACCGGGTTAATTTCGAAGGCAAGAGCAGAGTTTGGGACATCACGTCATGGGAGCTTCGTGGAGAATGGTCCTGCTGGGTAGTCGACTCCTCTATCCGGGCCGCAAGCTCAACGTATTAGACCGTTTCAACTCCCGGAAGGCGGCAAGACGAATACACGCACCATGAAGGATCGATGGGGATGGGGTACATTCCGAGAATACTCAACCTTCCACTGGATACAAAGTTAAACCTTCAGAACAAAGATAACGCGTAATTCCCCGGGGAATAAAGTTTGGGAGCCTCCGGCACCTAAAGTAAATTTTTTTTCTCGGGACACCGGTCCAAAATAAGATCTTAACCGGTACAATATACAAAAGGAATTTCGCTGGCCTATACAAAGGGTCACAGAGCAACAATGAAACTCACAAAGCACTCTTTATCGATCACACTGCTTATGGGAACTCATGCTTCAGAATTTCACATGGATCCTCCCTCACATATCAATCAAGCTTCGGAGCTATTTGCAGATTGGAGACATCTTTACCCTCATAGTATTCCTCAAAAGACCTTTGGCTAAAGTCTGAATGCCTTCCCCAAGTTTGTGTGCTGTACATTTACTCACAGACCCAAGATTTCAATGAACTGTCTCAAACTCCATTGGGTGAAGTGTCAGCAGTGCCGTAACATTCCTTTTGGAAGCGGCTCAAGAGCAAGACACAAAGAGGATGACACGCTATTGTACTGCCGAGAAGAGGTGGCTAGAGTCTCTTGATCCTCATCTAGAAAAATTCTCCTCCCTCCTAAACAACTTCCCTTTCTGGAGAAAGAGAGACCTCATGCATCTTTTCAAGAAGGTAGGAGAGCACAAAAGACAAATTCATCTTCTTTGAATGTAAGGCCCAAGTGGGAACTGTCCTTCAAAATGGGATCATCACACCTCAAAGGCGCATCCCCGTGACTCTTTCTACCGGGGTCTCTAACAAAATAATAATCAAGCGGGAGCTTCTAAGCTCTCAAAGCCTTACTAAACTACAGGGTAAGGATCAGCGTGATATTCAGATTTTCGTGACTGAGATCCTCATCAAAAATCCAACAACATGGAAGAGAATTTCAGAAATGTCGGCCTTAAACAGATTCTCGAAAGACCGAAAGTAACATGTGGGCCTTTTCAACCTTTAAATTTTATCACATCTCTGGGAAAGCCAAACAACAAGGCATTGATGGCCACATGGAGCAACTAAAAGGGCCGCTTTATAAATTAAGAAAGAATTGTTGAAATGCCTTGTTAACGGCTAGCCCAAAACGATGTCGCTGAACTCTAAGATGTATTCTCGGGTCGTTAAGGCATAGCCCTCGCCCCTTCTTAACAACAAAACTTACAACGTTATATTATATTTAAAAGTTTATTAATTTAATTTTTATTTTTATAAAATGAAAACTGGTTTAACATTTTTGTATGATAATTTAACATACCCTGGAGATTGAAGAAACTCAGGTCATAGATACCTTCTATACAATCAAATAAATAAATCACAGAGTGGTATATGGATCTGCATAGACACATGGAGGTTAATGAAATCCATTTAAAAGCTAATAATCTGATAACATATATATATTTGAGACATATTTTTAAATAATTGAACTCAAGCTTCAATAACTAGTAAATGATATATGCATTCAATGACACAAGAATAAAACAAAGGGATGAAGCCTTTACTAGCTCTACTAATCGATACATAATGACAACAACATTGCGAAACAAATACAATTTTCATGTCTAAATAAAATAGGATTTTATATTCAAAATGATTGGAATTCCAATATATCAGGAAATTTAAATTAAAATAAACCTTTGTATATAGAAAGACGTTTGATCAACAATCCTAAATTTAATTAACAACTTATAGTTTGAAGGTTTCTGTGGTGTGAGTATTGAGCTATTGAATTTATAATCTCTATAGTATGCATTTTTACATCTACGTTTTGGGTCTAGATCGAGACCCATCACGAAGACAAATCCTACAAAGATGAGAGAAGGTTAGATGCAATAAATATAAATATAAAAAACGCTCGAAGAGTAAGTGTGAGCTGACCAGCAAATGTCAAGTAAATAAAATATAACGTTAATTTAAGTAAATTTTTATTTTAGTATTATTATCAATTAAATTATGTTTTAGATTAATGTTAAAGTTCATTTTAATTCATTCTAATTAATTTTAATTTAAATTTATTAGAATTTAGAAAGTAAATTTTATAATTAATTTTAATTTAAAATTATTAGCATTTAGAAAGTAAATTTTATAATTGATTTTAATTTAAAATTATTAGCATTTAGAAAGTAAATATTACTTTTTAGGGAAGATTATAAAAATGTGTTATAATTAATATAAGATCATGCTCTAAGTAATATTATATTGATAATGAATCACTTATTATTTATTAATTAAATTATTTATATTAATTATAATATTAATTAAGAATGGTATAACTATAACTAATAATATTTGTTTAATTAATATTAATATTAGTCATGTAATATTTTTCTTATTAGATAAATAATATAGGTTTTTAAAGGTTGGGTTAGTATTAAAATGATATTATATATATTTTAAAATGTCAATGTTAATATAATAATAGTGAGAAAGTTAACTAGTATTGATAATATTTGTTAATTAATGTTAATATTAGAGCTAGCTACTATTAATTTTATTGTGAAGTTTAGATAAATATTATAGTTTTTAATGAGTGGTTTAATATTAAATGTTATTATTATTATTATTAATATTAATATCAAACTTAATTATAATATAATTAGGAATAGTTAACTATTAACTATTACTAATAATATTCGTTAATTAATATTGATATTAGTGATTCAAATTATTTATTCTTATTTATGACATTAGATAAATGTTAAAGCTTTTAAATATGGTTAATACTAGGGCAATTATAGTAGAATGGTACTAAGGGGCCAAAGGATGGGGGTTTTGTAAAGGGATGGGAAAGAGGGAAGAGGTGAGAGGAGAGTCAACATGGGCTCTTCATGGTTAATGAAAGGGAATAGGAGAAAGGCGGCGAGAAGAGGAATGAAGAGGAAGTCAAGGGTCTAGGAAGGGAAGGGGAAGAGAGCGCAACAAGGGAGCCCAAGGATGACCTAGTGCAAGGGGAGGTGGTGGGGGGTTGGTGGGGTGGCAACAACGAGGGAAAGGAACTTTTTAAAAGTGGGGAAATAAGGGGACCCAATTTCTACTAACTTCCAAACCACTATCCATGTTGAGGTTTTCCAGCTGTTCGATGATTTCCAGCACCTCACGCATTTTCCTTTTGTAATAATGATTTTCATTGGCAATCACCCTAGCATCTTCCTGGAAGATATGGTGACGCGTCTTGTTAGAGTGATCTGCCAGAGTCGAAGTTTTGGTTCTCTCAATTCTAATGTCAGAACCATGTTCTTTAAGCCTGATCTTGAAATATCTTCATATTTCTCTAATATAACATTTCCCAGATGAGAAATTTATTTGGTATATGCCCTTTTGTTGGAGTGGATTGGGGTTCTCTTTGACAGATTTCATCCTTTGTTTGATTTTCATTAGCGGCTTAAACGAGGTTCCAATATTATTTTTGGCGAGAACTTTGGCTAGCTTGTTGGTGACCCCCTGAATGTAAGGAAGGTATGCTTTAGAGTTAAGGGTTTCATTTGGAGGATTTATTTTATTTAAGGATCTAGCTCTTTGTATGGATTTGATGATGTCTCTGTTCCTATATCCCATATTAATGAATGGCTTTCTCAAATATGCAATTTCTTCTTCAACGTGATTGTCATCAGAAATCTTGAAGGCTTGCGCGAAAAGAGTCATCATTACCCCCATCTTCTGAGCTCGATGATGGTGTGAATTTGCGCGGAGATAATTTTCAGTGTGCACCTTCTTTCTAAACACCTTATGTCCAATGGATCCATCTTTATTTATGATGAGTAGAATTACCAAGAATGGAATGAAATTTTTATCTTCATCTTCCATAGTAAAATGTATTTCATTCGATAAGCTAGTAAGGTGGTTTAGGAAATTCTTAAGTTCTTCATCTCCATGAGGCCAATCGAGACTGGTGTCATCCATGAATCTAATCTAGAACTTTGGTTTTAGTGGGTATAATTCAAGGGAACTTTTTTTGAATCTTTCTATGAAGAGATTATCCACTATGGGGGATAGCAGAGACCCCATGGCTACTCCTAATGTTTGTTCCAAAATCTCTCCTTGGAATGTGAATAAAGTTGAGCGCAAACATATTTCAATGTTGTGGAAACCATGTTAAAACCCTTGTTGGGTAGATAATGCTCAAAACCCTCTTAGGCTAAATATCAATGAAAGTGAAACAAATAGGAGGAACCTTGTATAGGGTATTGAATCATTATAATGTTAAACAATAGTCTAGCCACATAGATATGGGAAGGAGTCGACCTGTAGTTCACTGGTAGAAGCAATTTTAGTATTGAAAAAGAAGTTAAATTCTTAATCGAACGAACAAGATATCCTCTAGTGGATTGACAGCAGTACCTATAAGAAAAACATGAATTTGGGATCAAACCCATGATATGAAATAGAGGAAAAATATTCAATTTGAATGGAAGGAAAAATCGTAATTCAATTACCTTTTAACAACAAATCCATGCCTCGTACAAAAATCGTAGGCACCCAAATGGAGGGGAACTATTTAAAATAATGTAGAGAGTAATTCATATATGAATAATTGATTTGGAATCAAACACAAATTTAAAATAAGAAAATATACTTATACGATCTACCTAGTAATTTGGTTTTGAGGATCTTTCCCAAAGACTTTTGGGGATCTTTCCCAAAGTCTCCTAGAGGCTAACTTCAGACCCAATGGTCGTGAACACAAAATAAAATGTAGTCTAAACTGGTGGAAATACTAAGAGGGAGCAGGGGATGAATAAGTATTTCTTATCAATTAGCACTTTTAAATATTTTCAGAGCATTAGTTAATATTAAATTATTCTTGATGTTTATACAGTAACAACAGTAAAAAAATCTAACACAATAGGCACAAAAATTTTAGGTTGAAAACCCCCTCCATGTCAAAAACCATCGAACACTTTTCTAAGAAATTCTTGAATATTTAGCCCCAACTAGAATTCTAGAAAATTGTTCTTCTACAACTCCCACTAGAAGTATGCCCGAACAACCTGGTTCCTTCAGTAGTAAACTGAATGGATGACCCGACATCCTAGACTGACCTACCACCCTGAAGTGTTCATAGGCTCCAACCTGCAGGTGAATTCATGCACCAACCTAGCACCTCCTTGCCACCCTATAATGATCAAAAATAAGAAAAGAGTGGGGACTCCTGTACCAAGGAAAATGATCCATGATACAATATGATTCACAATGATTTTCTTGAACTAGAACAACCAACCAATCACACTATGACCTGCAACCCAACCATAACATTATCCAAGAATGACACCTAAAAGTTACTACCTAACTAAATATGTGTATTCATTTATACTTTTATTATAGCCAATATTAATTTTTATTTAGAATATATTTTTATTTTATTTTTAAAGGAGACACTTATAAACTCCTCATTGGTCATACATCATCCTCACACCAGGTTGTAAATAATTATAAATATTTCTTTGGAGATGTAAGTTTTTTTAATTAAATAATCATTTTATGATCCGAATGGAAAATGGCATTGACCCATGGTATTCATCTACCCATGTTATCCATCCACCCATGGAATTTACCCATGGTATTGTAAATGGAATCAACAAATGGTATTCATCCACCCATGATATTTATTCGCCCATGGTATTGTAAGTGACCCATGGTATGTATCCACCCATGGTATTCATCCACACGTGAGATTTACCCATGGTATTGTAAGTGGTATCTACCCATGGTATTAGCCCATGGTATCCTCCTATGGTATTCTATCATTGGACCATGGTATCCTCCTATGGTATTCTATCTCAAAAAAAAAGGCTATAAATAGCAAGCCTCACTTTGTAAAAGGACAGATTGTCCACCACAATGTAGCTTCTAAAGTTATTCTCCGTTTTAATAAAACAAGTTTCTTTGTGGATTTATTTTCTTTGTGTTCTCTCTTTTTTCTGACATTCTAACTTTGTAGATCTCGTCAGATCTATTTCAATTTTTTTAGATCTTGGGGGACCTCCCCCCAAGATCTGAGAAAATTGAAATAGATTTGACGAGATCTACAAAGTTAGAATGTCAGAAAAAAGAGAGAACACAAAGAAAATAAATCCACAAAGAAACTTGTTTTATTAAAACGGAGAATAACTTTAAAAGCTACCTTTTGGTGGACAATCCTTTTACAAAGTGAGGCTTGTTATTTATAGCCTCTTTTTTTAGATAGAATACCATAGGAGGATACCATGGGTCAATACCATGGGTAAATCTCACGTGTGGATGAATACCATGGGTGGATACATACCATGGGTGACTTAAAATACCATGGGCAAATAAATATCATGGGTGGATGAATAGCATGGGTTGATGCCATTTACAATACCATGGGTAAATTCCATGGGTGGATGGATAACATGGGTAGATGAATACCATGGGTCGATTCCATTTTCCATTCAGATAATTTTATCTTCTTGTAATATCAATCAATATAAATAGCTTTTCTTAATTAAATAAACATTTTATCTTTTTTCAATATCAATAACTAATCAAACCAACATATAGAGTTTATAATTATTGAGGTCTTATAACGTTTTTAATTAAAACTAACCAATATGTATATTCCTTTTATTATTATTATTATTATTATTATTATAGGAAAATTTGTTTTTTTTAATTTAGAGAATATGTTTTCCTTATTCGAAAGAGACTCTTCTCAACACCACATTCAATATGAATGAAATAATTCTTCACATTTACATATTAATATTTTCACATGAAATTGATTTAATTATCACATTCTGCATTTATTACGTTGTAAAGTGTCCCTCTTTGAAAATAACTCCCCTCAACTGCCACTTGTACCATTGTGTACCATTGATTTTGATGTTATACGATTGAAATAATATCTACCTTAGGATTGAATATTGTTATTAATCAATTACAGAAATAAGGTAAACCGTTTTAGGTCCTCCAAACAACTACACTGTGCGCATGAAATTTGAAAAAATGTCAGGGAAAAATGTCTCTGCACGTTCACTGTCATATAAGCCGAGGGCATTGGCTCCTCGACACTATTACCATACTTAAATTTAACATCTTCCATAAGGAACTACCGGTGGTATGCCTCTTATTTTCCTTCATTCCTTTGTTCTTTTACAAGGGTTTGAAAGAGTATTTCTAGTCAAATTTACTAGATTGTTGCATATTGTTGGGTTAATGAACATATTCATGAATTCATAGGTGTTGGAGGCATTAATACATGGAGATCAGGCTTTGTTTGAGAAGCACCTAGATCTAGAGAGTGCTTTGGTTTGGGTATATTTTCATTCAAATGTCAAAGAATTGAAAGATGTGGCTGCCTCCTTCACAATCTAGGCTTTCATCGAAATTCGAAAATGGGTATTTGACAGAGGCCATGCCCACCTCAATAACCAAATCCTTGCCACTGGAATTAATCCCTGTAATGGACCACCATGTGAAAAAAACCCTCACACTGATCCCAGAAAGATCCTGTATATATCCCTTTGTAAGTCTCCTTGTAATTTCCTCGGAAAAGGAAGTTGGGTAATTATCATGAGGAAGAATTATGTCATAGCACCTTTGCAATTGCACGAAGAAGTGTCTCCTAGAATTGTCCAAGGAATAATTTGCCACACTATTTGGAAAAATCCCGAAAGGGAAGCTCTTTCTCTGCAACTCATCATAGGTTGTGCTAAGATTATTGGTGGGTTCTTTGAAACTTTTAGCCTATGCATTGGATTGTCCCAGGAGTAAAAAGCAGGAAAATATGCTCACAATTAACTTGTTGGACAATTTTAATGCACCGACTTTGGTAGATTGTAGAAAACATCATAGGCGTTTAGTAGCAACCCAATTTGGAGAGCGTAGTATACAAAAGAAGATAAAAATTCGACTATGGAACTTAGAAATAAAGTAGATATGAAGTGCTCAAATGAAAAATCTATCTATGAAAGGAGGTTATAGGTTCATTACGCTATCAAATTCCATACACCAATGAAAATATTGATTTTGAATATGCCATGCAGTAAAAATTGTAATTATAGAATATGCAAGATAGCAGGTAGGTGTTGAAATTATAAATGAGAGATATCTTATTGGTTCATAGAAATTTGTGGAGGCCAAAAAGGCATATATATTTTTGTTTATTGTTTTTAAATTTTTAGTTACATGGAGTTAATGTTATCGAAGTTATGTTTCATTCTGGTTTAGTTGCTGAAATGAGTTGTCATTTTAGGTTCAAATTTATTGATGTGGAGTTCTCAAAACCAAGGATAACGAGTTTTATGATTTCCGGTTTTTCTAATATGTGTTTGATCAGAATGTTTTAAATATTTTTTTTTTCTAGTTTCCCATTCATGCATATCTATTTGATTGCATTAGTTTGAAGATAATTATGTTAATATTGATTTTTTTTTGGATGTTTAAGATTACATTTTAAAAATAACTCAAACATGGTTCCAAACTGCAGTGAATGATAATAGAATTTTCAATACAACCATAGGGCTCTACACATCTAAGGTTGATTGTTGTTAAATTTTTACATTTTAGTATGGAAATTTTCATAGCTAATATTGTGATGTTATGATGCGAGATTTTTCTGGAATATTGTGTATTTTAATTTATTTTAATGATGTGTCCAAATTTTTGAGGAAGCGCTTCACCTATTTAAAAAAAAAATGTTGATTTTGAAAAGTGCTAGATCAAGAATATGTAAACTTTTTTCTTTTTTAAAAGCTATTACTGCTAATTTCTTGCTTCAATCTTGCAAAGGCTATTACAAATGCAGCACAGTAAGACCCAAGGTCCATTGTTGTTAATTTTTTTACCTTTTAGTATGCACATTTTCGTAGATAATATCATGATCTTGTGACGCAATATTTTTATATCCAACAACTGGGAAACTAACAGCGAGGCCACCCTTGGCCTCGATTTTCCTTGGGTCCCAGCCTCAATCTGTGTGTGTGATGTATCCAAATTTTCATGTCCAATCCTCTTACCTAGTCCGGAAATCTCACAACCTCCCTTTATTCTACGCTGGCTTTTTTTTAAACAAATAAGTCTGGGTTATTTTAATATCTCAATTTAGAGAATTGAGATATTAATTCAACACTCCTCTATAGTTATAACCTGACAGTCCATTACGTATACATATGCGCCAACTTTGCATATACAACCATTATAAGCGACATAATACTTTGGCTATTAAAACCATGTAAATTGACCCTCGACATGTACATATATTAACCCACGTAATATATCCATATATCCATTATGGCGTTCTTCAATTATTAATGAAATCCCACGTATATCGGTATACCTTTATTAATTCGTAAACCTTAGTACATCTTTGATTTCGGGCCCCACATATATGATCAACCGACCAATCAAATGCACACTCGTACCTCGGTTATTGTTCGCGTCTCTTCATCGAGCGATCACCGTCCGATGGCTTCCCTCCAGATCGACGGCTTGTATCGATATCCCTCGGCATCCTGATACGAACTTTAACGTGCGATGGCGCGCAGCAACGGCGATTTTCCGTGGGTTCTCCTCACCATGTGTCAAACACTCTATGGAATCACTCCCCAACCAGGAAATATCGCTTATCGATGATAGGTGGTGCGATGAAAACCACCATCTAGCTCCAAACCGTCGTTACTGTTCATCTCGGTCACGGTTCCGCTCCTCCTCGCTCCAGGTTCCAGTCCAACACTTCAATGCTCCGCCTTCGCTCTCACTTCAATCAATACATAGCTTCTCGTTACACCACACTCATCCAATGAACCCCACTTCCAGAGTTCCACTTGTATCGCTTCGTGCGGATCAACTGCACTTCCATAAATACTTCAAGCGACCCATATGGACATGATCTATCATCGCTACACTGAGATAATTCCTTCACACGATTCGACCAAGAAGATATAAAGTCACATATGTAACTCATAAAAAATTCTTCATAAATAGGTATATATATATATACATACATATACAGGTGATAAATCTCAGCTAATTCTTACAATTTCATGACAGGCCAAATATTCAGTTCAGTGGCCATTATCCTCCTATTCTGTTGCTGAAGAGGTTCTCTACCTCTCTCCAACTCTCTCTATCTCTCTCTAACTCTCTCTGGGTCACATTTATACCACAAGGATGACCTAAATCGGTTCAGGTCTCCAGACAGTTCAACAACTCTTAGTATTCCAATTCCTGAATCTAGACTCAATAACTGAATTAATCCTAAACTGACTCTTCGTATTCCTATCACCACCAACTTCTCATGTTCTCAAAATGACTTAAGGATAATTAAAATTTCCTACCAAAACATTAAAAATATTAATATTTACAAGAAATTCAAAGAACATGGGACCCCGTATGGCTTTTTACGTACAAAGTAACTTTTGAGCCTAATGACCCTGCATCAGACTCCCAAGCTTCAAAATTTTCATGGTCTCCTGATCATATGCTCTTCGTCTCTGCCTCCAGGATCCCATACTTGGTTTTTCTAATGTCCATCAGCTGCATCATCCTTCATCTGATCTTCTCCAGGCTTCCAGACTTTGTTCTGTAATCTTCCCCCAGCTATGCCTTCACAATCTACCATTTTCTCTCTCCTACTGAAACTCTCCTGCTTTCTTGCTGTTGTCTGCTGCTCCTGAGTCACTCTCATCATCAGTCTTCTGATGTACTCAATCTCCATGTCCAGCTTATCCTCTGGCTGGAAAATATCTTGCCCTCTGCTGCTGCTTCCAATCTCACATGCTATCAACATGCTTACTACTCCTGCAGTTGTCATCCTCCATGTTGCATCTGCTGCCACCATGGGTGTTGCTGCTGCCAATTTTTCCTCTATGCAAGCAACCTGAATATCCCTTAGGATATTTTCCTCTGCAGCACCTTTCTTTTGTTCATCATCTACAAATTCATTCTTAGAAAAAAATCCACTATTTAATTTCCCACCAGTAGTGACATACTTCTCCAGTATACTAGTAAAAAAAATTAGATTCTGCAAGCTAATATCTACTCCTCTCTTCTTCATAGCTTCAGGCATCCTTGCTTCAGGGTCTCCAATCCCTTCCTCTTCTTCAAATCCTTTCAGAAAACAGTTCAGCCATTTCTCTTGGTTTTGTTTTACATCTTCAACATGTTGGAAGTTAGCTTCAATGTCTCTTCCTTCTTCTTGGAAAATCTTCAACAACTGCCTCTCATCCTCTTGATGGATTCAGGAAATCCAATCAAGTTCTTGAAGCTTTTCTTTCTCATATTTTGTCAGCATGGAATGTTGATTCTTCCTCACTTCAGAAGCTTCCAAAACTTGTTCTTTAGGCTGGCTTTGGCCTACCCAACTAGCCAACTCTTGTCAATGATATTGATAATTCCCTGTATATGAGACATGGTTTCCTCACCCTCCTTCAGCAACAGTTTTTCTTCTCTCCAGACAATTTCAAAGGATGACTTGTCTTCTGCATCACCTGTACACATAAACAAACTGTCAGTGTTAAAACCATGAGACCCAATGGTCTCAATTGATGACCTAGTCACCAATTCTTCTCCCAGCAATTCTAAGTCTGGTTCAAGGCTCAGAAATTTTTCATCCTCTTTCTCTTCAGTTTTTATATTCCTCTCTACTACCCCAATCATCATGCCCAGATGTTGATCCTTCACTATGTTTTCAGCCAACATAGTTTCCACCTCCCTGAAAACTTTCAACTACTCTTCTTTCTCTTTCTCTGCATGATTAACACATGAAACATCAGCAGTAAAGTTCCAATGCTTCAATGCCTTCTCTTCTTCTGACAACATAGCAGTATGTTGTGTAGAACTCCTTTCCAAACCTTCTGTCAGCACCTCAGCATGACGATCTGCATCCTTCATGAGACTGTCAGCTAGCCTCGATTTTCTTCCATCATCTGCTTCATGAACTCCATCCATGAAGATCTTCATGCCTTGCTTTCCCAGCAACTCATTCAGTGCATAGGTCCTCTGTTTTTCCAATTCTCTTCTCTGAGAATCCAGCCTCCTATATAACTCAACAACTTCAATACGCGTAGATTTCGGGAACATTACACAACCTTTTATGCCTCTTCTTATTCTTGACCAATCCTCTGCTGACCCTTGTCTCTCAGCTTTAACATTCTGCTGGATATCTTCACTTGACCCTTATGTCTTCATCTCTCCCTGAGATCTCACTATCTCAACATTGATCTGAACAGATTTCAGATTCAATGTCTTCTTCTCACCAGTAAACTCTAAAGCTTGTTCATCTTCCAGGGGTGTACCTACAAACACACACAATTTTTTAGTTTTCAAATCACAAGACTTTTCAGTCTTGGCTGCTCCCTCAAGCACTTCTTCTGGAACAGGTCTGCATATGGAATCTTAAATTTCCATCCTTTCCTCAAGAAATTTGGGTTCTTCTTCCTCTCTGGAGTCTGTCATCACCTCACATTTGTCAGATTCAAGAACACAATCCCTCACATCATCTGGACTTGTCCAATAACTCAGGAATTCCCCAATGAATTCCTCTTCAGCAAGACAATATTCTTGCTACCTCAAGTCTTCACTATGTCTCACAAGATCTCCTGCAGGTCTCCACTCTTCATCTGTGCTCTGTTCTGCTTCACAAGCAGAAATTTCTTCTTTCAACTTAGCTTCTCTGAGTTCTTCCCTCAATATGGCAATCTTCTTTTACCTAAACCTCATCTGTAATGGTTTCCATTTCACATTCTTCCTCATGAGCCAACCAACTCTCTGGCTTTCTTCTATCCTTCTCTTCAGTTCATTAAATTCTTCCTTGATCTCAGCAAATTATTTCCAATATTCTTCATCTGTCAGTCTCTTTCTCATGCCAACTGTCTTGGCATCTTCTGTCATTATTTTGTTGTGGCTTCTCCCAGAACCTCTGCAATCTCTGCAGTCTCTGCCATGGCTCTCAGTAGCAATTTTCTTCTCTAGGAGTTCTTCACTCACAAGATGCACTAAGCCTCTGCAACAACAAGCTCTCTTGTTGTAACTTACCTCACCAAGCTTCTCTCTGAGCTCCGGCTTTTGGAAAGTACTGGTCCCCTATCCTTGGAACCTTATGGGATTCACTCTGCAACTTTCTCAAGAACACCTCTACTCTCTGCTCATCCAACCTCTATTGGGAATCTTCCATGTTCTGACACACTCTTTCTACACTCAGAATCCCTTACTGGATTCTTCTATCACTTCTCTCAAAGATGTGATCTACTTCTGCTGAGATGTCTTCTATTTTCTGCACTTTGACTTCTGCAAAAAATCCTTCAACCAGAGTTAAACACTTCTCATCTCTCTTGAGAACACTACAAATTTCCTCCTTATCCAACCTTTAGCTGAAGACCAGGCTCAAAACCTTCACTATCAAACTCTGTCTTCAATTTTCAGCAACCATAATTCAACAACTATAATTTCAAATCAGATTAAAGTTAATTACCTGTAAGATCATGATCCCATTCTCCACTGACTCCACAATCACTTTAAATATGTATGATGCATGTCAGGCTTCCAAATTTTCAGTCTTCTGTTAAACAGACTTCAACTTTTCTTTCATGTTCAGTACATGTGCATTTCCAAAACAAAATTTTCAGTGAGCTAACTAAATTCTAGCTCTGATACCACTTGACAGTGAAGCCACCCTTGGCCTCAGTTTTTTTTGGGTCCCAACCTCAATCTGTGTGTGTGATGTATCCAAATTTTCATGTCCAATCCTATTACCTAGTCCGACAATCTCACAACCTCCCTTTATTCTACACTGGCTTTTTTTTAAACAAATAAGTCTGGGTTATTTTAATATCTCAATTCAGAGAATTGAGATATTAATTCAACACTCCTCTATAGTTATAACCTGACATTCCATTACGTATACATATGCGCCAACTTCGCATATACAATCGTTATAAGCGACATAATACTTTGGCTATTAAAACCATTTAAATTGACCCTCGGCATGTACATATATTAACCCACGTAATATATGCATATATCCATTACAACTTTCTTCAATTATTAACGAAATCCCACGTATATCGGTATACCTTTATTAATTCGTAAACCTTAGTAGATATTTGATTTCAGGCCCCACGTATATGATCAACCGACCAATCAAATGCACACCCGTACCTTAGTTATCGTCCGTGTCTCTTCATTGAGCGATCATCGTCCGATGGTTTCCCTCTAGATCGATGGCTTATATCGATATCGCTCGGCGTCCTGATACGAACTTTAACGCGCGATGTCGCGCAACAACAGTGGTTTTCTATGGTTCCTCCTCGCCACGTGTCGAACACTATATGGAATCGCTCCCCAATCAAGAAATACCGCTTATCGAAGATAGGTGGTGCGATTAAAACCACCGTCGAGCTCCAAACTGCTGTTACTATTCATCTCGGTCACGGTTTCGCTCCTCCTCGCTCCAGGTTCCGGGCCAACACTTCAATGCTCCGCTTTCGCTCTCACTTCAGTCAATACACAGCTTCTCGTTACACCACACTCATCCAATCAACCCCACTTCTAGAGTTCCACTTGTATTGCTTTGCACGGATCAACTGCACTTCCATAAATACTTCAAGTGACCCATACAGACATGATCTATCATCGGATCCTTAACTGTTACAGATTCAAATACTCTCATCGAGAACACACATGTAATAAAGGCACATACAATCAATACACAAAATTGACAAGAAAGATACTTTCTTAAATGACACATAGTATTCGTTAACCAGAGTTAAACGCCCACCATGATTTCTCAACAGGGTTTCAATTTTAACTTCATATGCAGAGACTCATACTATACATAATTATAGAGAATAATCAACGAACGCATGAACACGCAAGGTATTCCCCACACAAATTTTAACAACAAATGCATAGCTACACTGAGATAATTCCTTCACACGATTCGACCAAGAAGATATAAATTCACACATGTAACTCATAAACAATTATTCATAAACAAGTATATATATATATATATATATATATATATATATATATATATATATATATATATATATATATATATATATATATATACACATATACAGGTGATAAATCTCAGCTAATTCTTACAATTTCATGACAGGCAAGATATTTAGTTCAGTGGCCATTGTCCTCCTATTCTGTTGCTAAAGAGGTTCTCTACCTCTCTCCAGCTCTCTCTCTCTCTCTCTCTGACTCTCTCTGGGTCACATTTATACCACAAGGATGACCTGAATCGGTTCAGGTCTTGAGACAGTTCAGAAACTCTTAGTATTCCAATTCCTGAATCTAGACTCAATAACTGAATTAATCCTAAACTGACTCTTTGTATTCCTATCTCCACCAACTTCTCATGTTCTCAAAATGACTTGAGGATAATTACAATTTCCTACCAAAACATTCAAAATATTAATATTTACAAGAAATTCAAAGAACATGGGACCCCCTATGGCTATTTATGTACAAAGTAACTTTTGAGCCTAATGCCCCTGCATCATAAACCCATCCATATATAAACAAATTTTGGAAGAGTCTGGGTGGTGAAAAATGGTAGGCTGTAGTTTTTCCAGAGTCCCAGCGATGAAAAACTGTAAAATGCATGACATTTATTACAAATATTTCATCGCAGTCACTCGAATATCAATTCTAGCGAATCTTAACCTATCACACATAATTTTCTTGACTCAAACTCTATCACTCATAACCATTTCACTTTGTTTACTCTCACCACTGACAACTTGCAACCCTGTTTACCATGAACAACATTTAAAAGATATCGATGAACACTTTATTTTGACCTATCAAGTAAACTAACTTAGACATTTAAATGAAAAGATAAAATAAATATTTTAGTGTCTAATCCTATAGGGACATTAAAGTACATGATATAACAAAGGTAGTCAATTTGTAAATAAACTACCTGCATTATATCAATTTTGAGTTTATTTTGAAATTTCAATTTTCATTATATAAAATTTGACTTAATTTTGAAAAAAAAATCTATATAACACACATTTATGCATACGTTGATGGTGGTTTAGAGTTATTGTGACATTTTCTGCGGTTATACTTAATTTAGAATGTAAGCATACCAAGTGCACCTATAATTTGGAAATTAGTTCCATTTTATACACCTTCCATGTGGCCCATAGTGCATAATCAGACATCACTATGAAAGGAAAAAATTTTGTTTATTTTGAAATTGCAATTTTCATTATATAAAATTTGACTTAATTTTGAAAAATAAATCGATATAACACACATTTATGCATATGTTTATGGTGGTTAAGAGTTATTGTGACATTTTTTGTGGTTATACTTAATTCAGAATGTCAGCATACCAAGTGCACCTACAATTTTGCAAATCGGTTCCATTTTATATGCTTGCCATATGGCACATAGTGCATAATCAGACATCGCTATGAAAGGCACTATGAAAGGAAGAGCCTACGTAGGTTATAAACAAAACCAATTTTTTTATCCAAACAATTCTCCAAACCTATAATTTCTTTTAAATAAACTAATTCATATTTATAAGTTAAATATTCAATTAAATCACATAACATATCACATATTGTTTCTTCTATACTACTCTTTCCTATGTTATTGCTTTACAGAGTTTCCTTTGCATCATATGGTGCAATTTCTAGTTATTTACCTATAAAAATATTATTACATTTTAAAATTTTCATATTTAATAATATTTATCAATGATGTAGATGAAACCTTCTCGAAAGCTATGTGTTATCACTAGTATGTCCAAATTTTTGCATGAACACTTCAACCATATTGATAAGAAATGAAAGTCTATCAACCATTTAATGTCCTTGAAGATGGTGTAGTGGTCACTCCAAAAGTTGAACATACCAATAATAACACACAAATTTCGAGAAGGTTTCATCTACATAAGTTAAAATCTCCAGAAAATATACATTGTGATATTTATCAAAGTTCTATAACAATATACAAAATTTTGAATAAATTCATAACCTATATAATTATTAAAATAAAATTGAAATCTTCCTTGAAAAAGGTCCAAAGAAAAAAGCGAAAGCACAACAGGCTCACAAAGGGAAGGGTCCCTCAGCCACCACCAATAGTAAATAATGATAGTTGTCTCTTGGAATTTTAAAGGGCTAGGTCACCCCTCCAAAGTAAACCTCCTAAAAGACCTCATAAAAACTAAAAAACCAGACATCCTCTTAATCCAAGAGACAAAAATCAGTAATCAATAAGTGGAAACAATAATAGAAAAATAAAAAATATACGAAGGGCAAGCAATCTCAGCAAATTGAGCTTAGGGAGGAATTTTTGCTATATGGAAAAAAGGAAAATGGAACATGTACCATCTCACAAAAAACGAACACTGGATAAATACAATTTTGGAAAACGAAGAAAATGGAAAAAAAAGAAGCATTTAAAATATGTATTCTTTTAATCACTACAGTGACAAAGAGACGTGTTGGAAAACGCTAAGAGAAAACACAATGGAGGATTTCGAAGAAAACTTCATTGTATGAGGAGATCTCAACCTTATTCTCAGGACAGAGGAAAAAAGAGGAGTCACCTTTCTGCCTGACCCAAACAAAGAGAGTTTAGAAGAAATAATGGAGCAATGCAACCTCCTGGATATCCCTCCAAAGAATGGAAAATACACATGGGACAAAAGAAGAATAGGGAATGAAAATATCAAACAAAGGGTGGATAGGATTCCCATCAGGGACAAAATAGTGGCCAGCTATAGTAAAGTATCCTCAAGAATCATTCCTTCGGCAGCTTCAGACCATAAACATGTTCTAATTGAACTTGGAATGGTTGAAAACTATGGCCCCCTTCCTTTCAGATATAATCAGCTTTGGGGTAGCCACGAAGAAGCTAAACAAGAGGTGGAAAATGTTTGGAGGAAAAATATTAGTGGTTCACCAACTTACATATGGGAAAAAAAGCTTAAAGCAACCAAAGCCAAATTGAAAGATTGGGCTAAGATCAGCTACAGGGATCCACACAAAGAGAAGGAGACCTTAAATCATGAACTTATAAAAATCCAAGAGGAACTTGAAAACAATGACAATACAATTGAGAAGAAGGCAAAGGAAAAAGAAATACAATGGAAAATCTACAGGAGAAATAGACAAGAAAAAGAAACATGGAGGCTGAAATCTAGGCAGCTTTGGATACAAGCTAGAGATAAGAACAACACCTTCTTCCATAACTCTAGAACAAGAACGATAAAGAACAACATAGAAAAAATAATTGGAGAAGAAGGACAAGAAACAAAGGGTCAAGAAGAAATAAAAAATGAGGTCTTTAGACATTTCAAAACCCTCTTAACAGTAGTGGATAGTCAGGAAAACTCAGAATATTTCTTAAAGAATATTCCAAAGGAAATTCATATGGAAGCAAACAACTCCCTCATTAAAGAAGTCATAGAAGAAGAAGTCAAGGAAACTATATGGGAATTGTAGCCAGACAAGGCACCGGGTCTAGATGGCTTTCCCATTGCTTTATAACGCACCTTGTGGCATCTCATAAAAAAGGATTTAATGAAGATGATAATATATGTTATTAGGAAGAAAAAAATTGGGCGATTCGCCAACTCCACATTTCTAGCCCTCATTCTTAAAGATCCCCACCCTTCTTCCCTTAACCGATTTCAGAAAATTTCCCTCTACAATGCCTCTTATAAGATCAACTCAAAAGTTATTGCTAGTAGGCTCAAACCCCTTCTCCCCTCCCTTATCTCTAAAAATAAAGGTGGTTTTGTCCCCAACCGAGAGATTGTTGACAATATTATCTTAGTGCAAGAAGCTCTCCACAGTAGCCTCTCTAGAAATGACAAAGGGTTTATTCTCAAAATGGATATGGCTAATTCTTTTGACAGTGTAAACCTCTCTTTCCTTACCACTGTTCTAAAAAGATTTGGTTTTTCTGATGACTTCGTCAACTTAATCCATACTTGCACAATAGACCCTTGGATAGCCCCCCTTGTTAATGGCAGACCTTGTGATTTTTTTCAAAGCTCAAGGGGTCTAAGGGAGGGCTGTCCTTTATCCCATTTTCTCTATATTCTCACAGCTTCCTCTCTAAGTTGAAAACTAGAGTACAATAGAAGAAATTCCACCTTAACTAGCCTCTCTATTAGCAGTGGAACCAAAAGAATAAACCACTCCTTGTTCATTGATGACACTGTCCTTTTGGGTGCATTGTTGCTAAAAGATTCAAAACCATCCTTGACAACTTCTTGGATGTTTCAGGTGGACTGGTCAACAATGGAAAAAGCTGCATCTATAGTTGGAATACTCCCATTAGAATTCTTCAACGGATTTCCCAAATTCTGGAAATTCCTTATCAGAACAACTGTGATCATTTCCAATACCTTGGGCTTCCCATTACCAAGAATAACATGAAGACTGACATCTGGAGTAAATATGTTGAGAAAATGAAAGCAAAAATTCAAGCTTGGGGCATGCTTTGGTTAAATCAAGCAGGGTGAATTATCCTCAACAAATCCATTTTTGAAACCTTGCCTTTATACCATTTTTCTCTCATCACTGCTCCTGTAAGCATCCCCAAAAAAGTAGAAATTATAATCAGAAGCTTCTTGTGGCAAGGCGGGAAAAGAGAAAAAGAAAAATTCAGCCTAGTAAACTCGAAACAAGTTACAACTCCTTACAAAAATGGAGGGCTCTCCATAGAAATCCCTGAATAATGAATACGGCCTTGGGAAGTAACATTTCATGGAGGTTCCTAACAGGGGAAAAACTCTCATGGAAAGCAACACTAGAGGAAAAATACCTCAATCCACCAAGAATTTCAATTCTGGAGAAAAATCCTCCAACTAGACCTTGCACTCAAATATGGAAAGTAATCTCTGGAGCAATCCATTTAATCAAGGATCACATCTCAATAAGGCCAGGAAATGGGGAACAGATAAAATTATGGAAGGACAACATAATGGGACATCCTCCCTTAGACAGTAACCCAGAAATTAAGGATATAAAGAGATGAATGACAAGGGAAGGATACAAAAAATTGGAAGATATTTCCAATTGGGAGATAAATGGTGAATGGAAACAATGGGCCAAACCCAATCTGCCCAATGATCTAGAAAACCAATGGAATCTCATGACTTCTCTTCTTGCTGGTGCGGCACCAATCGACAAAAATATTAAAGATTCCTTCTATTGGATACCAATGGGAGGATATTATTCAGTTAAGATTGGATATAAAAAAATTCAAGAGCATCAGAGGCAGCAAGAATGTCAATATTGGAGGCAGGCCTAGAAAGTAACCCTTCCGCAAGGTAAAAATATTTTTATGGAAACTGCTTCACAAAAAATCATTAATAGCAGAGAATCTAAAGAAGAGAGGAATCTATGGACCATCACAATGTCCTCTCTATATGAAGGCAGAGGAAAAAATCCAACATCTTTTCTTAGAGTGTCCCTTTCCTAGAAATTGTTGGGAGACGATGGTGGCACCTATTGAAGAAAACTTGAACCATAATCTCCCTATAAGTCAAGTTTATTAGCAAATGGAAAAGAAAATTTCCTCACTCATTCAAAAACAAATCAACAATGAAGATATTTTGGAGTAGACTCCCATCTTTTCTCTATTGGCTAATATGGCTAGCCAGAAATGGGAAATTTTTTTAAAACAAAATCCCCACAGTAAACAAAATGACATCATAAGCATGGGGATTGATGATTGCATTTCTCTCGGACAAAGGGCTCTATGTAATAGACATGGCTCAACTCCAGGATCACGAAATAAGCTAGATTAGTTTTGCCATCAACAAGATCAGCTATTGTCCTCAAAAAAAGAACAGAAGGGTGAAAAAAATACGGAAAATTAGAAAGACAGAGGCAGAGTTTCAAAGTTGGATTCATTCTCTCAACAGAGCCTACCTTTTCTTTGACGGAGTGTCAAAGGAAAATCTAGGCAAAGTAGGATCAGGGGGCCTCATCATCCCTTAAGATAAAACAAATCAGATAGCTTACAATCGGGGATTGGGACAAATGTCAAATAACAAAGCGAAGGCTTATGGATTACATTTGGCCTCAAAATCCTAAGGGATAAGAAAATAAATAATGCAATTATCTTTGGAGACTCTTCTGTCATCATCCAAGCAGTGGTGAGAAAGTCCCCACCAAAAAATGCAGCGCTCAATCAAATCCTGCACAGAGCAAAAAATTTAGTAAAGCATATAGGAAAGATTGAATATTTTCTCATCCTGGGAATACACAACAAGCAAGAAAATATTCAAGAAAATGAGAGAGTACAGAGAAATATAGGACAAGTCATAATTGATGGCACCATATCCCATATCCCTATTCCATGACTTCTTCTCCTCCCTCTATGACCTCAAAGCTTCTCCATCTTTTCGTTGATTAGAAAATCAGCAGATATCTCATGATCATATTAGATCAAGTAACCTAGCGAATGTCCAAAAATCATATCAAGCATGATCCCTTTAAGATCCACCATATCTCTGCATTTAGTACTCTCTCCTTACATATCACGTTGTCTCTCATGACTTCCCTTCGTAGAGATTTCTCTCTGACAGGTTATAAAAATCATGCCATGGTTTGGTGGTTCATCATATTGTGTGTCTCAGTAGTGCCTTCATCACAGCTCACACAATGCTTTCCTTTCTCCCTTCCACAGAGCCTTCTCCCTCATTTTTTGCAGCGTCCTCCCTCCACCCTGCACCTCCTTCATTTTCTTGAAGCATAGGCCATCCTTGTACTTCTTCTGCGCCCTCTTACTCCTTCCCTCCCCATACATCTTTCCTTTTTTTCCATCTCACTCCCATCTTTTGGAGCCCCTAATCTCCTTGCTTTCAGCCTCTCTTACTCTGCTCTTTCCTCATTTCATCAAACTGGATTTTCTCTTGGAATAAGGAAGAAGCGGAACATAAAAAAACAGAGGATATTCTACTCAAAATTCGAAAAAGCGTGTATCAGCAACAAGAACAATATAAGCATCAAACAGAAAGGAGCTCAACGCAAGTGCCCACACTCTTCTTCAGCAAATGGATCCCTTAGAAGATAGGCAACACGTATATGCATTCTGCAAATCCCATAGAGTGGTGATTGAAATTTTTAGAAGCCAAATCCAGCAAGATAAGGCTCGAACTAAAGCAAACATGGTTGTCATTCGCTGTCAATGGGACACTTGCAACAAAGATGTAATGATAGTCAAGAATCATTACAATCATCTGGAAGAATCTCTCAAATTCATAATGGAAGCTCTGAACAAAAATTCAGAACAAGGCTCCACCTCTTAGGATGAAGGAAACAGATACAAAGGTAGTGAGAATACTGTGAACAAATGATCCTTCAGATATCCTTTCTATTTTTGTCTAAAACTGTAATAGTAAATATAGTTTTAAAATGAAAGTTAAATGTATTTTTCTCTTAGATCAATTTTTTTGGCAACATAGCACAAATGAAATAGCCTCTACCTCAAAGAGGAGGAAAAAAAATAAAAACTCCAATAACACTCATAGTGTAATGATCCCCCACTGTAATGATCTCCACTAGAAAAAAATCACTTTGTATCAAGATTGGAGAAATTTTGTAATGAGGAACTTTTTCTCCTCCTTTTTAAATAATATAATACAACCTAATTTGTGCAAAAAAATGAAAAAAAAATAACACTAATATAAATATTTATATAGTAATATATGTTGAATTTTTATATACAAGTTTTAATGATATCTATGTTAAAATTAAATATTATTAAATAATATATCATTAAGAAAATTAATAATAAATATAAGAAATATGTTTTTTAACTTTGAATTTTTTTATATTAAATAAAAAATCGAAGACAAGTTTTAATTAATTGATATTTTAGGTTCTAGAACTGAAGTTAATAAATTAATTTGAAGATAGTTTTTTCTTAAATATGTAGAAATAGTCTAGTTTCAAGGATTTGGAGACACAAGTCAAACTTGAAATTTTATCAAATTAGTAAATCTGAATATTGTAAAAGAATTTTTGCGCATAAACATCTCATAACTAAAAGTTCGTAAGAAAAAATAGTAAAAGTATTATTTTCAACATGAGAGTCCCACCTAAACAAAAATAGAGAAGTTTTGTCCAATTATTCAACTAATTTAATAAAACTTAGTCTATTCCAAACAAATAGTAGAATAGTGTTCCTTCCAACATCAAGTCCCACTTAAAAACATGGAAAAACCTCTGATTATTCAATTAATTTAAAAACGCTTAGTGTCCTCTAATTAATTATAAAAAAATCAGTCGAACTATTCGACTAGTCTAATTAATTTGAAATAAAGGTAGTATAACTATTCGAATAGTCTAACTGATTAGAAATAGCGCTCAGAAATGAAAAGCACGTTTGATACAGTAGGCAATAAATATTCATGGAGACATAATACAATATAGTCCGTCCTTGATCGAAGTTAGGTATTTTTCAGGTGCCCCACTGGTAACATTTCCTGGTTTTGAATTATATTTAAAATGGTTGTAACTAAAAACTGAATAAGAAATTAAGGTGTACGCTATTTATTGCAGGAATCTTTGAACAGGGGGAAGCTAATTGTGGTTCCACTATGTTCTAAATGGCCCTGCGATGTTAAAGAAAGAGGCGAGGCCAGTATCGTCTATCTTCCAAGCAAAGTCGATCATCATCTCGGGACAAACTTTTTAGGTTTTACAGAATAACGTTATTCGAGATGGGTAGATCTCCTTGCTGCTCTAAAAAAAGGTCAACCGTGGGGCCTGGACCAAAACTGAGGATATGACTCTCTCGAATTACATTCGAATTCATGGCTATGGTAGATGGAGAGATCTCCCACAAAAAGCAGGTGAGTTTCAACAATTCTGTATTACTGCCCACATTAATATTTTTTGATAGGCGGAGAGAATTTTCCTTGCAGGTCTCAGTCGGTGTGCAAAGAGTTGCAGATTACGCTGGATTAACTATCTTCGTCCCGACATTAAGCTCGGAAACATTTCCCCGGACGAGGAGGAACTTATCATTAGGATGCATCGACTTATTGGCAATCGGTATGTGCAGCCTTTTAGTTTAGTTCGCACCAAGTTACAAGTTTAAATTTTATGGGAGTAGTTTACAAGTTTAAATGGAAGTTATTTTGGGAATTAAATTTTCAAAACTCAATCAATTTTGGCACGCTTAACTAACTTTGACACAATCCTGAGGTGGATCAGTGATTTTCTATAAAGGCTAACCTCTACCTAGGTTCAGCATAATCTAGTGATCTTCCAATAAAAAGACTAACCTCTACCTACTGATATTTTTTATTTAGATTGTAGATTTAGAAAAAATTCAGTATTCAATTGATCAAAAGGAGGTCAAATAATTTACTTCAGTGTTATTCTTTTTCAGATTTTCAAATATTCAATTGTTTTTCCTAAAATTTACAATCCAGTGAAGTTCAGAAAAATGTGGTTGATTGGATAAATGTCAATTTATATGCATGGATGCAGCTGGTCGTTAATAGCAGGACGACTGCCTGGGCGAACCGACAACGAAATGAAGAATTACTGGAACACTCATCTCAGAAAGCAAATTTTGACGGACGAATGTCAAAACAAGACGCGCAATCTCAAGACAAGTGCTGAATGTTGTCTATTGCGGAATGTCGTGTTTAAAACGACACCGGTGAAAATAACAACGCCGGTGCGATACAATGGAATGTTAACACCGAACCGCTGTTGCTGTAATATCGGTAATTCAGATCGCGCTTCCAAAAAGTTTAATATTCAAGAAACGACAAATTTTTCCGAGCCATGCTGTGACCCATTTCTTGAAAATTCGGACCCTGAAGATGATTCCGAGCGCGCGCCCTTTCGTATGTCACATACTAATCTCGTTGAAACAGAAGCGGACCTGCAATCCTCGCATTCCAATCATTTTAGAGAAAATGCAGCAACCATTGACGAAATTTTTTTTGATCTCAACCAGTTCCACAGCGGACCTGCGCCTACATCGGACGCGGGGATGACTGAATTTGAATATCAAAGAAATATGCAGCAAGAGATCAGTTTTACAGTGACCGATGATCCACGAATCAAAGAAATCTATGATAGCACAGAACCTGTAGATTGGAAACGCTTGCTGAGCCATGTCCTAAACTAACAGTTCTAGGAAATTACTTTTCGTTCGTCAATATTACCATGTTATTTTCAATGAAAAACGTTTTTAAATAGACAAGAAGAATAGGATTCACCATAATTGGGAATAATAGGGTGCCTATTGAATATTTGAAAAGTTTATCAAATTAAAGCAGAATATAGTTTGGCCCTTTTAGTGTGAACGTCATTATTGCCCGCTCATTTGTTGAAAATATTATTAATTGTAATATACCGTTTGAGATCAAACGAGCAATTGCCCCAAAAGATGTAAATAGAGGCCTATTTTATTCTTAATTTATAATTTGTAATTATATTATTATTTTTTTTTTTTCTAAGTAAGTCTAAATTCTATTATGTATAAAATATTAGTACAAAACTGCACCAACGTCAGCTAGGGAAGCCTGAACGTTGTGCCTGATGGTCAAGCAAGACAAGCATAGTCGAGACTGCCCATTACGGGAAACCAGTCCAATAATCCATAATGTCTTAGCCGCCCATAAGAGGGAAACCGGCTTTAGATTTGCAAAAAACAAAATGAAACTGTAGCTGAAATAAGTAAACTGCCTGTACAGCAAAGCAGTGTATCTAAGATGCATATAGTTTTGCCTAGAACTTAAAAAAACCTGGAAGCTATAACAGCTAAGATCCATGAGGAGGAGAGGGGTCTTCTTCAATAATTCTGCATGTGTACAGCTCATTGCTGTTCGCCTGAGCTTCACCTGGAACATTTCCACCATCCTCGCGCGCAATCTCCATTGAAGGCCTGAGCTGAGGAGCTGAGAGAGCAGGGCCGTCTCGTGGAGAGCTGTTGCTGAAGGAGGGAGCGGTCATCGTCGAGGAGCTAGGTGGAGCGAAATTCGGGACAGCTTCCCTCAGAGTCACAGTGATGAACGTGGTGAGAGTGGCATCACAAGAGGTGCATTCGAACCTCAGCTCAGAGCGCTGAGAGGTCTGACGAATTGAGGGACGAAGGGAGCTGACAACGGCAGGAGGCTCAAGGGGAACGGGCGGGGTAGAGATGGCGTCAGGGGAAAAGCCAGAGGCATTTTCAGACAAGGGAGCAGGAGAGGGAGGCACACGATGGTTAGGAAGCCGACCACGAGAGGAGCCCCTCCGGGCTCGCATGCGCTCGCGGAGGCGGGGCATGATGACAAAAGCAGAACGAGTCTGAGCGAGAAGCCCCAAGGAGTCGGAGGGAGAATGAGAGAGCTGGCTACCTCCTTCATGAGCAGACGAATTCAGAGAAATACTACTGAGACCACGAAGCAAACTGACAAAGGAGGTGGCGGAATTACCTGTCTGAGCAATGTTGGCAGGGTTCCAAGCTCTGCGATTGCACCAAGGACTATGAGAGAAATGGCAATTAGGAGCAGGTTCGAAACAGGCCACAATCCAGCAACGTTTCCCTGTAGTGGTTTTGATGGAGGCTTCAATGCTCGCAGGCGAGCAGTTTACCTGCAGTGGCTGAGGAGAGCAGAAGCTGTTCCCATCTCCATCCAAATTGCAGCGTAAACCTTCCATACCAAACGCAATAACCATGTCGCGGAGCCAAGTGAGCCTTTCAAGGCAGAGATAATTCGCATCAGGCAAGACATTAAGACTATAGTTAATGACAGTACCGGGAGCCATGTGGGCTGCACCGGCGAGGTCCATCGGGAAGTGGTCTGAGTGCCACGTTCCCGGGTGGTCTTTAATCAGCCGCATCCGGCGTGAATTATATTATTATTTTTAATTATAATAAAGTTTGTTAATAAAATCATTATCAAATATCATTATAACTTCTCTAATATTGAATATGCATTTTAAGAAGAATGAGATTACATTAATTATGACATATTTTAAAGTAATTTAACTAATATATGGAATGATTTTTTTCGTATTTTCTATCTTTAATTTTTACTCACAATTATGTATATATTTTTAAAAATCGTGACTTAAAATAATTTAACATTGCAAAATTAGTTGGATGATCTACTTTAAAATAATATTCCTTCAATGCTGAAGATTCAAAGCCGATCTCTAAAATAGTTGTATAATTGCAAATTGCTACGTGCCAAATTAGTTGAATGATCTACATTAAAATAATATTCCTTCACTGCTGCATATTCAAAGTTTTCTGCCAGATTAGTTAGATGATACTAATTTAACATCAATCACAGACATTTACCATTGAGCAAAAAAACACATTAACATCCATT
Organism: Pinus albicaulis; assembly: GCA_034641835.2. Lineage (NCBI taxonomy): Eukaryota > Viridiplantae > Streptophyta > Pinopsida > Pinales > Pinaceae > Pinus > Pinus albicaulis. The sequence continues at coordinate 1,668,195,785 of CM076575.1, read as the reverse complement.
TAACACCCAATTACACAATAATACAAGCCAAAGCTGCATTAACTTACACCATTAACATATCCAAATTTTAATCAAAATTAGACAATAAAAATTGTTAGAATGATCAAAGAAACTAGTCTTCTCATCAATTTTAAACATTCATTAATATTTTGACAATCTAAATTAATTTGGCAATTGGAAAGAGCTTCTAAAATCATCACTTCATAAATTTTTGATATATCTAAAATTTATATAAAATTCAACACATAGAAAAAAAAATTAATAAAAATTATTCTAGTAACTGATAATATATCAAATTACTTTTTACCATTTACCACCAAACAATTTTGCACATGGTCAAACAATCAAACATATTAATTACCACAAAATAATGAATGTATTGTACTTATCCACAACATGCATATTTACATTTTTTATTTCCTTTTAAATTTTACCCATATGAAAATAAATAATCTTTAAATTTTACCAATATGAAAATAAATACTCATAGTATAAAATTTTTAATAATAAAAAAATAAAAATATAAAACTTATTACAAAACTTTAAAAATCCCTAATAATGAACCATTTAAAGAAAATAGTAATTCAAGCTTGTAAAAGTGTTATAAGTAATCAAAATAGCATAAAACTGAAAGTGAACCATAGTACCAATAATGAAATCTTATTTCTTCTTTTATACATAGGCTTTTTTTTCATCTATTTAAAGTAATGGAAAAGAAATATATATTCATGACCTAAAATATAAATTGAAAGTGGTTAAGAGTCTTCTTTTTTTCTTTTCTTTTTTTTTTCTTTTTTTTTTCTTTTTTTAATAAATAATCCCCATTTTTTATAGTGTAAAATTACTAATAATAAAAAATAAAAATATAAAATTTATTATAAAACTTTAATTAATCATTTAAAAAAAAATCATAATTATGCTAGTAAAAGAGTTGTAAGGAATCATAGTACCATAATATATTAAGGAATCATAATACTATAATAGAGAATTATAATAGAGAATAATAGTACAAATGATGAAAGCCCCCTTTTTTTTTTTATAAATTGATTTATTTTTTTCAAAGCTTTTTGGAAAGTGTTGGGTGTGCTCAACTCTACTTTATAAAAGTTAATTCATAAGAATTAGGTTCCATTATCATTTGATGATATGAGTCCTATCTCTATGTATGTGTAACCTGGTATGCAAATTAATTTCTAAAATTATCGCCAACACTTTAAAAACAATTTTTTCGGTTGTGCTGAACTATAATTTTATAGAGTTCATTCATAAGAAGTAGGTTCCATTATTGTTTGATCATTTGAGGCCTATCTCTATGTATGTGTAACCTGGTATGAGAACTAATTTTTAAAACTATTGCCACCATGTTAAAAGATTATTTTGGAGTTATAACCGTTCTAAAACTATTTCCAACATGTTAAAAGGAATTTTATTTGGAGTTATAGTGGAAGAGAAATTTAGGTTTATTTTTAATAAGCAAATTCATGATGCTCATGGAACAACCTAGTAAGGAATGCATTCAATTAAATCTAAAATTATTTCCAGTTAAAAGGAATTTTATTTGGATTTATAGCTCAAGAGAAATTTAGGTTTATTTTTAATATACAAATTCATAATGCCATTGGAACAACCCAATCAGGAATGCATTCAATCAACCCAGTAAGGAATGCAGTCAATTAAATATAGAATATTTCCGTTGCAATGACGAAGACCTTGCAAAAGCACTGTATAAGGTAAATTTGTTTTATCTTAGACTATTATTGATCCACCTCGGCATGAATTTGCAGATTATGGAATGGATTATGGGATGCCTCTCCTCAGCTTCCTTTGCAGTACCAATAAATTCCTCTCCCTTAGGTTTCTTTATTGCTTCTAGAGGAAAAATTCATGATGTGGTTTCTCTATTGCTTCTAAAGAACAAATTCATGATGCCTTTGGAACAAGCTAGTAAGGAATACATTCAATCTTCAATTAAATTTATAATCTTTTTGATGCACTGAAGACCTTGCAAAAGCACATGACAAGGTAAATTCGTTTTATCATGGATTGTTATTGATTCAAGTGGGCATGAATGGATTATGGGATTCCTTTCCTTAGCTTCCTTTGCAGCACCAAAAAATGGATTATGAGATTCCTTTCCTTAGCTTCCTTTGCAGTACCAAAAAATTTCTCTTGAGTTGGTTTCTTTATTGCTTCTAGAGGACTTCAACAACTTCAACAAGCATTTCTTTAGGTAATTTTCTCTTTGTATTGGTAGGCAAAGATCTCAAAGCTAGGAGATTTGGAATCTTGAAATGAGTCATTTTCCAAATGTATTTATTTCATATTTAATTTTTGTTGATGCCATCATGAACTTTGGTAAAGGTTGTGTTTCTGGAATTAGAAAGATAAAAGAGGTTCTGAATATTTTTTTGCAATGTCATAGGCATGGAGAGATTAATTTTAGAATGTCATCAATTTTTTTTAACACTATATGTAGAAGTAAAATTTTAAATGGTCTCCCTTTTTTCAATAAATTTGTAATGAATCTGTTAAACTTATCATTGGCATCAAATACTTAGGCTTCATCTTAAAGCCAAATATTTACAAGTGCCAAGAGTGTATATGGTTGTACATTAAAATTTAAGCAAGTGTTTCCCTATAATATCATAGGTGGCTTCCAATTGGTGGTAGAGGTTATTCTCGGAAGCATTCCTTTATGTTGGATGCCTATTACTCACATATCAAAAGTTATCCTCAACAAGATTAGTGCTTCTGCTTCCCTTGAACTAGAAAGAGGGAAAAGAAAGAAATTCATATATTAAAATGGACTAAAGTGGGAAACCTAAAAGAATCTTCAAGTTGGAGGTTAAAAAATTCATTGCTTTAGTTATGCTCTTAGCGAAATTCTTTGAAGACTTGTCTATATTGAAAGTTTTTGTAGTAGGGTTATGAAGTCTAAACACCTTGAAAGTTGTATTTTGAAGAATGGTTTATGCAGAAAAGGAAGTCTTTGCAATGAGGTTCTGTTGTATGGAAAACTTTGGTAAGAGTCTTCCCTCTCATACGAAAATGGGAAGCTTGGAAACTTAGTAGGGAAAATGAAAATAGAATAAGAGAATGCCTCTGAATTGAGTGTAAAGGTATTTCAGGATGTGTGAAGCCTTGTTAACTATTTTCATACCTAAGATATTTTGTCCTTTGAGGATGCACTTGTAACTGATGGAAGGAATATATTGAGGATGCAGTTGTAAATGATGGAATGAATATATGTGATGAAGGCTAGAAGTTGGCAGAAGTCTTGGCATATGCAAGGGGAAAAATCAGAGGAATGGAAACTTTTTTGTTAATGTATTAGCAGTGGATGCCATAAAACATTTATATCAAGAAGACATTTATCAAGTGGTGAGGGGTATAGAGTGTATGCAATAAAATTCGGCATATTTGGCTAAGATGGAAGAAACAAAGCTGGGAAAGAGTTTTGTGGAAGCAGGTAGTGTGGAAGTTAGACTTAGTTTTATGGCAGCAGATAGTGTGGAAGTGACAGTGTCATTTAAAAACCAAAATTATCCTCTCATTAGCTTGACAAATAAATGCTGACATGGAAAAAATATCAGAAAAGGAACATGCATGGTCCGCAGAGATCCACTTTGTGTATGGGATGGGAGAAAAGGAACATGCATGGTCCGCAGAGATCCACTTTGTGTATGGGATGGGAAATGTGGAAATTGTGGATTGCTTGTTTATTTCTTACAATTTATCAATAGTAGTATGGTTTGAAGCACTTCATATAAGGGAAAAACCAAGTGGGAGAAGAGGAATTTGCTAGATTTTTTTCGTTCTTGCATTGGAAACATGTATAAAAAAGTTTACAGGGCTTTACCATGTTATGTGTTTTGGGTATTTGGACCTCAAGGAACAAAACCATATTCCAAGGAGCAAAGCTCAGTGCAACACAAATAGCTCGTAAAATCACAAATAGCTCATAAAATGAGGAGTGCATGTGACTGTAGTTGGAATCCATTGAAAGAAAAAGTTTCGAGTTTCCAGAACTAAAAAATAATCTCTTATAAACTATGACTAGGCATGGGTGTTTTGTGATGGATCCTGCTAGGGTTGCCTAGATTTGTGGGGTTGATGTTGTCTTTATTCTCAATCAATCTCATTTGAATCTCATTTTTTCAACCTGAAACTAGCTGCTTGAAGGTTGAGCACTTTTCCATGTGGATCCTCTTGAAAACATGAGCAGTGAAAACAGGAGCAGCTAAAGGCTTAAAGACATTGGAAGTCTTCGGATACTTGAAACTAATGGGGAACTGGGAAAAAATGATGAGTTACGGAAGGTGAAAGCTCCAGCTCACGAGTCGCGGTAATCCTTTGCGGATATTCCATAGCATTTTGGCAGTTTCCTCCATGCTCTGTCTATCTTGTCTTGAAGGAGCAATGCATCGAAACATTATCGCTTCCACCAGCAGCACTACGCACCTCACCTTACATTTCGGAAAAAGCAGTATGTTAACTCCATGTGATTCCACTGCTCTTCTCTGACTCGTTCGCGTTTCCTAATGAAGGTATTGTACTTATTCACAACATGCATATTTACATTTTTTATTTCTTTTTAAAATTTATTTATATGAAAATAAATAATCTTTAAATTTTACCAATATGAAAATAAATAATCATAGTGTAAAATTTTTAATAATAAAAAAATAAAAAAATAAAACTTATTACAAAACTTTAAAAATCCTTAATAATGAACCATTTAATAAAAAATAGTAATTCAGCTAATAAAAATGTTATAAGTAATCAAAATAGCATAAAACTGAACAATAGTACCAATAATGAAATCTTATTTCTTCTTTTATATATAGGCTTTTCTTCATCTATTTAAAGTAATGAAAAAGAAATATATATTCATGACCTAAATTATAAATTGAAAGTGGTTAAGAGTCTTCTTTTCTTCTTCTTCTTCTTTTTGATAAAATAATCCCCATTTGCAAGATATTTTTTATAGTGTAAAATGACTAATAATAAAAAATAAAAATATAAAATTTATTATAAAACTTTAATTAAATTTTTTTAACAAAAATCATAATTCTATTAGTAAAAGAGTTGTAAGGAATCATAATACCATAATATATTAAGGAATCATAATACTATAATAGAGAATAATAGTACAAATGATGAAAGCCTCCCTTCTTTGTTTTTTTATAAATTGATTTATTTTTTTCAAAGCTTTTTGGAAAGTGTTGGGTGTGCTCAACTCTACTTTATAAGAGTTCATTCATAAGAAGTAGGTTCCATTATCATTGGATGATTTGAGGCCTATCTCTATGTATGCGTAACTTGGTATGCAAATTAATTTCTAAAATTATTGCCAACACTTTAAAAATAATTTTTTTGGTTGTGCTCAACTCTAATTTTATAGAGTTCATTCATAAGAAGTAGGTTCCATTATCCTTTGATGATTTGAGGCCTATCTCTATGTATGTGTAACCTAGTATGGAAACTAATTTCAAAAATTATTGCCACCAGGTTAAAAGATTATTTTGGAGTTATAACCATTCTAAAATTATTTCCAACATGTTAAAAGGAATTTTGTTTGGAATTATAGCTGAAGATAAATTTAGGTTCATTTTTAATAGACAAAATCATGATGCTCATGGAAAAACGTACTAAGGAATGCATTCAATTAAATCTAAAATTATTACCACCAGGTTAAAAGGAATTTTATTTTGATTTATAGCACAAGAGAAATTTAGGTTTATTTTTAATATACAAATTCATGATGCCATTGGAACAATCCAATCAGGAATGCATTCAATCAACCCAGTAAGGATCACATTCAATTAAATATAGAATATTCTTGTTGCAATGATGAAGACCTTGCAAAACCACATGATAAGGTAAATTTATTTTATCTTAGACTGTTATTGATACACCTCGGCATGAATTTGCAGATTATGGAATGAATTATGCGATGCCTCTCCTTAGCTTCCTTTGCAGTACCAACAAATTCCTCTCCCTTAGGTTTCTTTATTGCTTCTAGAGGAAAAATTCATGATGTGGTTTCTTTATTGCTTCTAAAGAACAAATTCATGATGCCTTTGGAACAAGCTAGTAAGGAATCCATTCAATCTTCAATTAAATATATAATATTTTTAATGCAATGATGAAGACCTTGCAAAAGCACATGACAAGGTAAATTTGTTTTATCATGGATTGTTATTGATCCAGGTGGGCATGAATGGATTATGGGATTCCTTTCCTTAGCTTCCTTTGTAGTACCAAAAAATGGATTATGGGATTCCTTTCCTTAGCTTCCTTTGTAGTACCAAAAAATTTCTCTCGAGTTGGTTTCTTTATTGCTTCTAGAGGACTTCAACGACTTCAACAAGCATTTATTTATGTAATATTCTCTTTGTATTGGTAGGCAAAGATATCAAAGCTAGGAGATTTGGAACCTTGAAATGAGTCATTTTCCAAATGTATTTATTTCATATTTACTTTTTGTTGATGCCATCATGAACTTTGGAAAAGGTTGTGTTTCTGGAATTAGAAAGATAAAAGAGGTTTTGAATATTCTTTTGTAATTTCATAGGCATGGAGAGATTAATTACAGAATGTCATCAATGTTTTTTAACACTATATGAAGAAGTAAAATTTTAAATGGTCTCCCTTTTTTCAATGAATTTGTAATGAATCTGTTAAACTTATCATTGGCATAAAATACTTAGGCTTCATCTTAAACCTAAATATTTACAAGTGCCAAGATTTTATATGGTTGTACATTAAAATTTAAGCAAGTGTTTCCCTATAATATAATAGGTGGCTTCCAATTGGTGGTAGAGGTTATTCTCGAAAGCATTCCTTTATGTTGGATGCCTATTACTCACATATCAAATGTTATCCTCAACAAGATTAGTTCTTCCTCTTCCCTTGGACTAGAAAGAGGGAGAAGAGAGAAATTCATATATTAAAATGGACTAAAGTGCGAAACTTAAAAGAAGCTTCAGATTGGAGGTTAAAAAATTCATTGCTTTAGTTATGCTCTTAGCGAAATTATTTGAATACTTGTCTATAATGAAGGTTTGTGGAGTAGGGTTATGAAGTCTAAACACCTTGAAAGTTGTCTTTTGAAGAATCGTTTATGCAGCAAAGGAAGTCTTTGCAACGAGGTTATGTTGTATGGAAAACTTTGGTAAGAGTCTTCCCTCTCATACGAAAATGGGAAGCTTGGAAACTTAGTATGGAAAATGAAAATAGAATAAGAGAATACCTCAAAATTGAGTGTAAAATTATTTCAAGATGTGTGAATCCTTGTTAAATATTTTCATACCTAAAATATTTTATCCTTTGAGGATGCAGTTGTAAATTATGGAAGGAATATATGGGTCGAAGGCTAGAAGTTGGTGGAAGACTTGGCATATGCAAGGGGAAAAATTAGAGGAATGGAAACCTTTTGTTAAAAGTGTAAAAGTATTTCAGGATGTGTGAATCCTTGTTAAATATTTTCATACCTAAGATATCTTCTCCTTTGAGGATGCAGTTGTAAATGATGGAAGGAATATATGGGCTGAAGGCTAGAAGTTGGCAGAAGACTTGGCATATGCAAGGGGAAAAATCAGAGGAATGGAAACCTTTTGTTAATGTATTAGCAGTGGATGCCATAAAACATTTATATCAAGAAGAAATTTATCAAGTGGTGAGGGGTTTAGAGAGTATGCAATAAAATTTGGGATATTTGGCTAATATGGAAGAAATGAAGCTGCGGAAAGAGTTTTGTGGTAGCAGGTAGTGTGGAAATTAGACTGAGTTTTATGGCGGCAGATAGTGTGGAAGTTAGACTGCCATTTAAAAACCAAAATTATCGTCTCATTAGCTCGACAAATAAATGCTGACATGGAAAAAATATCAGAAAAGGAACATGCATGGTCTGCAGAGATCCACTTTGTGTATGGGATGGGAGATGTGGAAATTGTGGATCGCTTGTTTATTTCTTATAATTTATCAATAGTAGTATGGTTTGAAGCACTTCATATAAGGGAAAAATCAAGTGGGAGAAGAGGACTTTGCTAGATTTTTTTCGTTCTTGGATTGGAGACATGTATAAAAAAGTTTGCAGTGCTTTACCATGTTATGTGTTTTGGGTATTTGGACCTCAAAGAAAAAAACCATATTCCAAGGAGCAGAGTTCAGTTCAACACAAATAGCTCATAAAATCAGGAGTGCATGTGACTGTAGTTGGAATCCATTGAAAGAAAAAATTTCCAGTTTCTAGAACTAAAAAATAATCTCTTATAAAATATGACCAGGCATGGGGGTTTTGTGATGGATCCTGCCAGGGTTGCCTAGGTTTGTGGGGTTGATGTTGTCTTTCTTCTCAATCAATCTCATTTCAATCTCATTTTTTCTAACTGAAACTAGCTATTGGAAGGTTGAGCAATTTTCCATGTGGATCCTCTTGAAAACATGAGTAGTGAGAACAGGAGCAGCTAAAGGCTTAAATACATTGGAAGCCTTCGATTATTTGAAACAAATGAAGAATTGGGAAAAAATGAGGAGGTACGGAAGGTAA